>JAVSCE010004540.1:0-11349 GCA_032199065.1 Smutsia gigantea
AAGACTTCATTATAGCAAGTCTTAAGCCAAGCCTGCTATTCTAGCAGTGACTAACACATGATTGCTTTAGTTTTTGTCATAACCAGTCTGTGTAATTGTAGGATCTTCCTTGTATTCTTCATTACTATTTAGACCCCAAAGGGTTTATTCTGCATGGTTTTTTGTAGCTGCTCTTTCCTTTAACTTTCAGGGGGATCAATAGTGGTATTTTAAGGTTTCTTAAGCAAGTAAAACAATTTTTTTGGAGTAGAAGGCAGAGAACTGATTTCCATTGCAGGGTGATGGAGGGGAGAAGGAAAGGGAGGAGAAAGTATACTTACACAAAAATATTATTACCTAAGTCTCTACCATAGGCCTATGAGGCAGTTACCATTGGACTCCTTATACAGATGAAGAAACTGCAGAATTGAGTTACTTGCTAGTATATAACAGACCTGGGGGTGAAGTGGTGACTATGCACCACTAACACCATCTTTTCTTGGTTAGGTACAGAGGCCTGTGACAGAGCTCACCCTTGATTGTGACACTCTTGTGAATGAGCTGGAACGAGATTCTGAGAATCAAGGTACTATATACCTGTCTGTAGTGAGTAAAAACTTCAAAGAACACCTGTTGCAGCAGTCCAACCTCATCCTTGGCATGGAGGCTGTAATCTTGCCTAAAGATCTTGAAAGTGGAAAGCAGAAAAAATACTGTTTCCTGAGTAAATCTGTGCCACTGAATGTAACCTTGGGGAAGGAGATAACATAGATAAATGAGCACAGAAAAAGGAAATGTTCACCAAATAAGCCCTCCTGGGCTGGACAGATCAACAGCTCCTGATTCTGTCCTCCCATGGCCCTGACTGGGCTCCAGGTTGGTGGTGACCAACTTTTTTGGCCCTTAATAATAGTAGGGGGTATTCTTACTTTCAGAATTCAAAACTTTTGGCAGTGCTCAGAGGTCTCTCAACAGGACTGGAAGCTGAAAGGCATGCATGCCCTAACCCCCAGGCACCTCTGCACATGGCTCAGGGGCTTACCTCCTAATCAAGAAGGCCCCCAGAGGTTCATGTCATACCTCCCCCCTGGGAGCAGCTGGCCTTCCAGGCGAGTGAGTGAGTGAGTGAGCATTTCCTGGAGCCAGAGGAGAAAAGTGCCTTGGTTTGCTGGCTCTGAGCATTGGCCTTCTGATGTTTATGAAAATTAATCAGGAGAGTCCTGCTCAAGTGACACTTAAGCCTTCCATCTTTTTCCCTGCCCTGGCACTAGTCTTACTTCACTCTCCAGCTTCTCCCAGCCTTGAATGACACATTGTTCTCCAAGATCTCTCATACTTTTGTCCCTTCCATACCTGCTAAAATCTGGTTTTGGCCCTCCAGGTGGCTCTCCAAGGCAGAGGGACTGACATAGGTTGGAGAGCTGGATGGGTCTTTAGTGATCTAGGGTTTCCCAAAGTGTGGTACAAACACACAAGATGATTTTTGGTGATCATAGATGGGCTTTTTTTTTTCTCTTTCACTTGTAGGTATGAACTTGTTTTTCTAACACTCATTAAAGTATATAACAACTCACTAAGCCTGTGATTTTGTGGATAGTATTACTTAGATGAAGCTAAGGAAGAAATTGACTCCTTAAAGAAAGACATTAGAGGGACACACAAGCTGAGGGTAAAGGTAGAAGGTGATGGCTGAAGTTTCGGAAACCCTATCCTAGTCTAATCTTCCGTACTTAACAGATGAGAAATAGAGGCCAAAGCTTGTGAGACTTGCCCCAGTCACAAAGATACTTCATGGCAAGGCCAGACTACAGTTTCTCATTAGTGATGTGATTTCCTTAGCTTGAGGCCCTTGAAGACCCACATGGATGAAAAGACAGCAACTTTCCTCCTAAACTGGCGTGGTGGCCTGGGGCTGCTGGGATGGACAGCAAGTCCTGCAATATGGGATCTAGCTTCAGATTAAGGGTTCATAGAAAGCCTTTCCTGGAATCCCATGGCCCTAGAGCCCGAGGAAGAGTGTTACAGCCCTTCCAGAGGTGAGCAGTGGGTACTTTAGCTAAGTGTCAACATGTGTCTTTGATCCTAGACTCTGAAGGTGGACCACCCAAAGGTAGAAGCCTGGCGCTGGGGTTGGAAGATAGGAAAGCTCTACCACAGCTTGTGCCCAGGGACCATCCTGCTGCCAGCAACCAAGAGGTAAGGACCGGGTTGTCCCTTCAGCTTCTGGACTTCAGCTGTTCTTAGCAAAAGGCCTTTTGTCATGTCCAGGCCGGCACATAAATAAGGACTTGCAAGAATCATCTTAATGCTCACAGTTCTAAATAGATAGGTATTATATCCCCATTTTACATGTATATGCTCTTATCTAACTACACTTATTGGTCTCTCAAGGAGATAGCTCATCACAGTTTAAAGCTAGGAGTCTCTGGTCTTCCAGCCTCTCTGGACAAGAGGCAGCTGTCCAATCCCACTTGAGTAAAAATAGTCAAGAAGAAGTTCTAGTGCAAGGCCTCGGCTTAGTGTGACTAGCACTTGCCTTTCCCATATATTTGGAATGTGTTCCTGCCTTCCCTGCCCGCTCATACTTTGCTACCTCTGTTAACTTTTAAGAGATAGGACTTGTTTTCCTGATTCTTAAGCCTGAGGAATACTGGAGCAGAACTCTGGGTCCAGTCCCAGCTCTATCATCTATCTCCTCTTACAGGTGGCCAAGACAGTTTCGCACTGTGGGTCTTATTTTCCCTTTGGTAAAATAAGGGATTTGGAGTACATCAGTGATTTTCCAGCCCTTTTAAGTATAAAACCCCCTTTAAAAAGAAAAATCAATGTTAAATTCTAAAGCATAAAGATGGGCAATTCTGGAATAAGTTGGATGAATGAATTGGAATAGAGGGATGAATGAATTGAGTGAATTATTTCTAAAAGTCCTTTAAAATTCTGAATTCTAGTGTTTGTTCCCAGGCCCAAGGTCCCAGATGGGCTAAACATGAATGCCTTGGGCCTTGAAGTCTAAATCAGAAATTAAATTCCTGTCATAAAATCCTTGTAACATGTGTCCATGTATCTTGGCCACTACTGAAATGGGGTACCTGCTGGGCCACTAGTGAGAATTGCTGTCTCTGGTCAACAAGCATTAGATGTTTACCTTGGGGGAAAAAAAAAATCTTTGATACACTTTAAACAGGTTTGTGGGTAGGCTAGAATAAGAGGTTAAAAAGTGACCAAAAGTTGCCAAGAAAGCTTTTTGTTAACAGCAAGGATCTGAGGGGCAGACAGACTTGCTTTGACGTAGCTTCCCAGAGGCAGTGTATGGAGCTAGGGTAGACCAAGGGACTGGGCTTTCATGTTCCAGGTAGAACACTTAAGATTGCAGTTCCTCACTGTGCAGGTAAACTAAGGCAATAGTGGACCAAAGCTTTTTCCTTCCAGAAGTGGCCAGGATGTTCTACATGGGGGAGGGCTTGGAGCAGGGATTGTTGGGGTCAGAGAGCAGCAAGGCTTAGGGTTTGACTGAAGCAAAGGTCCCAAGATGTGTTAGACAAGTCAGAAGAAAACTCTGGGAACAGCCAGTGCTGCAGGAGGGAACCTGATGCTACCTACTTCTTTCTTTTAAAAAGTTACACTCTGATTTCTGTAGCTATATTGATCAAACCCTTCAGTAGGAGCATCCATTTCCCCAGTGTATAACTTACTGTGTGGACTTCTCTTGGCCTTGTCTGTGCAACCATCTCCATGATGCCAGCAGATACCCTTGGGAGAGGGTCAAAGTGGCCCAGGAAGGAGTAGCAAAAAAGATAGGTTTCCTCAGGTTGGGGGCCTGACTCAGTTCTTAATCTTTATATTTCTGGTAGCTGCTAAAATTAATATTGAAAATAATAATTGCTATAATTCATCAAACACTTGTCAGACACTGTTCTAAACACTTTTATATGCATTTTTGGTTGAGGTTGTTGAGTCCTTACTTAACAAGTGGAGAGAAAGGCTCAGATCAAGCAACTTGTCTGAGGTCATACAGGTGATAATTAGGATTTGAAGCCTGATGGTCTGACTCCAGAGCCATTCTGCAGCACTCAAAGCTCTAATCCTCCCCACCCAAAAGACTCATTAGCTTCAGTTTAGACATCAGGTGTTTCTTTGCTCACTTCTGCCTGCTTTGCCTTGGAGAGCTCCTCATCCCTCCAACCGAGTGCCTGAATATTCACTACAAAGTGTCAGGGAATTAACATGTATGGGATGACTCCCAAATTCTAAGCACTGTGCCAGGTGTTTTATAACATACATTACAAATAAAGTTTTTTGAACAATTCTGGTACATGGTAAGTGCCACAAAAGTATTTTAAGTTAAACAAATAAGTTAAACTAAAGGCAATTTAAAAGGACTCTGATGGCAGATTGCCATTATTGCCTGGTTCTTTATATAATGTCTGTGAGCCTATTTCTTTATTTGAAAAATGGACATAACAATTATACCTATATCAGTACCTATGTTAGGTACATGAGCTGTTTTGAGAATTAAATAACGCATATAAAGTGCTTTTAGAATGAAGACTGATGTGTAGTAAGTGCTCTGCATATGGCAGCTATTGCCTCAAGTCTTCACAAAAGCCCTGTGATATAATTTAAATTTTTAAAGTTTTACAGCTATTTCCTCTTGAGGAAACGGAGACTGAGTTTGAGGCCATTTACCCTTGGTTGATCTTTGCCTCACATCTGTTAAGTGGCAGAGCCATGATTTGATTCTAAGCCTGTAAGACTAGCCAGTATTCTTTCCACTGAACCATTTTCAGCAATAGCTTTCCATAAATTTTCTACCTGCCTGCCTCCTGCCCCATGGCACATATGCATACCCGAAAAATCTTGACCTCGTCTGTCTGTGAATGTGTAACCATTCGTTCAACCCTGTAACTAAACCTACCTTCACTCCATTTGTTGTAGCACTCATGGATCACTCTCTGGCTTAGGACTGATGGGAATAAAAGAAGAAGATAGCACCACCCCAAACCTGTGTTTATTAATCAGCCTGCCACTTTCTTGTGCCACTTCTTATCCCTCTGTGCAATGGCAGAAAATATGGTTAGGCTGCCAGGCCTCTCTATCCAGCAGACAGGTGGAAATGGTGTACCAGCTAAAGAGTCTAGTCCATTTATATGGCACATACAAAATTTCAATAAATGTCTAAAATTCAAGCTTTCCTCATCTTAAGACAGGGTGAGGGGAGGAAACCACAGTTTGTACTTTCTTTGTATCAGTGGGTTTATACTCAGGCACAAGGCAGGTGCTCATTCCACGTAGCACTCCTATTAAATGGTGTAATACACAGGTAAGGAAATCAGGAGGAGTGACTTCTTCCCCCAGGTGTGCCAACCAGCTTATGCATCGTGTGAAAACTATTATCTGAAGCAAATTTCTGTAAGGCAAACTTTTCTCAACGACAGCTATTATAAAACTGAAGGAAAAAGATAGACTAAACTGAAAATTTGGCAGGTCCACCAGACAGAGGACTGGAAGACTCTTAGCTTTTTCCCAACACTCAGTGTATTTTGTTTGTTTTAATCAGCATAAAATGCTTTAATAATTAGAAAAGTACTTAAAAGTAACCCTCAAAAATTTGGGCATTTGAGGAAGAGTTTAATCCTTCAATGTAACTGCTTTAAGATCTGGCCCTATGTGAAAGTTGGGAACCAGGAGCTAGAACCAAAGAGCTTAGCTTGGTATTGAGACACTGCAAGTCCCTCCCCCTTCCCATTCCATTTTTAGAAATGGTTCCTTCCCTTCAGTGAGACTGCAGTACCATCCATCACCAGTAGGTGCCTCCGTCACACCAGATCTCCCCCTCAGAACTAGAAGCTTGAATTTCAAAAAAAGCCAGTGCTGTTTTTTTTTATCAGCTCTCAAATTATACATTCTATGTTGACAAGGACATGGGCACACACAATCCCCAAACTGATATATATTAGCTGCCCTCCAGAAAAGATGGACTAATCTGGCAGTGTGTATTGCACCAAAAAACCTTGTAAAATAGCTCTATATATACTCTGGCACCCAGCAATTCTACTTCTAAAATATTTTACAGTAACAGGATAGTTTCACAAAAACATGTATTGAATAGGTATCACACGGTTAGTACAATGGAATTCTAGGTAGCCATTTTTAAAAATTGTGTGTGCAAATAACATTTCTGAGTGAAAAAGATCTCCAAGAACTAGCAGTAGACCTCTGGATCTGGATTGCCAAGTCTGAATCCCAGCCTTCCTGCTTCTCAGTTGAGTGAACTTAAATTACCCAACATCTCTGTGATTGGGACAGTAATGCACATGCCTCACAGGACGGTTGTGAAAATGATACTGTGCATTCACAGTGTATGTTGCATGTAGCATGGAGCTACATAATAGTACATGTAACTTATATCCATTTTCGTAGGAAAAAGTCATACAAAGATATGCATAGGCTTGAACAAAACCTGGAAGGCTACATGCCAACTTGTTAACAGTACTTATCTCTGGCTGGTGGGGTTGGCAGAAGTGCTTTTCTGTGTGTAGGCTGCTACTGTTTTTTGTTTTAATCAGCATAAAATGCTTTAATAATTAGAAGGTACTTAAAAGTAACCCTCAAAAGTTTGGGCATTTGAGGCAGTGTTTAATCCTTTCAGTGTAACTGCTTTAAGATCTGGCCCTATATGAAAGTTGGGAACCAGGAGCCAGGACCAAAGAGCTTAGCTTGGGATTGAGACACTGCAACTTGAAGCTCCCTTGTAAAGAGGAAAATCCCTCAGGTGTACTGCCAACCTCAGCTGCAAGGCCAGAGAACATCTTGAAACTGACAGGTGTCACTGGATTGTTTCCCACCCAGCTGAGCGCCAAAGCTGTAGGAGTTTAGCTGCTAGTTACCTCTTGAGACTCCAGTCTTGAGACAATATGTCTCTGTCTTTGGATATGGACAGGCCTCGGTTGTGGTGCTTCAGCTGTGCTCCTGGGCAAGTCACTTAACCTTGTTTGAGTCTATTTCCATAGCCGTGTAAAATGGAGAAGTATCTCCTCATAGACTGAAAATCCGAAGATCATTTGTGGAAAATGACAGAATACTGGGCTGTGCATGAACTGATTTCTCTCTCAGACCCTGTTTCCTCATCTTTAAAATGGGGACATTAGTACTTACTTCATAAGGTTGTTATGAGGGTTAAGTTAGGGAAAACCCACATTAAGTGTTCAAAAAGTGATATTTTACTGAGGATTATCTTCCAACTGTAGGATTCTGGAGCAGAATAGGGCTCCCTGGGCCAGGAGCATTCCCATTGCTCCCAGGAATTGATAAGGCCATTTCCTTCTCCCGGATAGGTAGGGCTGGAGGTTTCCCCTTGAGTTCCCAAACCCGCAACTCTGCAGAGATAGGCCCAGATCATAAGGTCTCCCAGGCCTCAGTCTGCACACTCTGTTCTTTCAGCTGATGCTCCCACCTTTTGGAAGCCAAAGCTGCCAACTTGGCCTCTTGCAAAACACACATTCCATTCATAAGTGCGTTTGTGCATTTTTCCTCCCACACCCTTTGAAGCAGCCAATGCAGCGCTGCCAAGGCAGCTGCTGGAGAAGCAGCTTCTCATTTTGGGGGGAAAAAGCAACTCCAAGGGTTTTTACAGAACTCTTGATTTAGGCTTTGAATATATTACTCCCAATTTTCTGATCTCTTCACCCTTAGTGGGGTTGTTCAGAACACTCAGCCATGTTTGTTTTCATTTTTTTGTCCCCCATCTTGTAAATAACCTCTTCATTGTATGTAAACCCATTAATGGAAACTTGAAAACTCCAGAGAAGTTAAAAATCACATCTACTCCCACCACTCAGAGTTCAATGACTACCACTATTTTACATTCTTCCATCACACTTTTTCCATTAGCCAAAAGCTATTTTTAATGGCTATATAGTACTCCACATCAGTGTGTGCCATGGCTTCTAATTGCTGACACTAAAGTTGTTCCCAAATGATGCTGTCACTTATATCCTTGCACGTACATCTTATCTCTGGCAAATAATATTTCTTGAGGAAAAACTCCTAAAAGTAGAATTGGTTTGAAGAGTATGAACACGTAAGGTTTTTTAAATTCCAGAGAAGTTTTACCTTGTGTTTGCTAGCATGGATTTGTTTCAAATCTCTGCCAATTTGGTAGGTTAAAAAAAAGTTTTTTAAGGGTTCAATTGCATTTATTAGGGTACCTTTTAGATTGGTGTCTACTATCTTCTCTAGAAGCTCTTTGGCCAGTTGTTTTCCTTCAGTGAGATGTCCATATCCTTTGCCCATACTTCCATTGTTAAGTACTTTCCCATACTGAATTTTTTTTTTTTTTAACAAATTCCCTCATTTTTGTTTCTCTGAGACAGCCTTTATTTCTCCTTCATTTTTCTTTTTTTTTTAATATAATTTATTTTATTATCATTAATTTACAATTACATGTGCAATATTACGATTATTAAACTACCCCTTCATCAGGTCCCCCCCACCAACCCCATTACAGTCACTGTCCATCAGCATAGTGAGATGCTATAGAATCACTACTTGTCTTCTCTGAGTTGTACTGCCCTCCCCGTGCCCCCCCAACATTACATCTGCTAATCGTAATGCCCCTTTTTCCCTCTTATCCCTCCCTTCCCGCCCATTTTCCCCAGTCCCTTTCCCTTTGGTAACTATTAGTCCGTTCTTGGGTTCTGTGAGTCTGCTGCTGTTTTGTTCCTTCAGTATTTTTTCTTTGTTCTTATACTCCACATATGAGTGAAATCATTTGATACTTGTCTTTTTCGGCTTGGCTTATTTCACTGAGCATAATACCCTCTAGCTCCATCCATGTTGTTGCAAATGGTAGGATTTGTTTTCTTCTTATGGCTGAATAATATTCCATTGTGTATATGTACCACATCTTCTTTATCCATTCATCTACTGATGGACACTTAGGTTGCTTCCATTTCTTGGCTATTGTAAATAGTGCTGCAATAAACATAGGGGTGCATCTGTCCTTTTCAAATTGGGCTGCTGCATTCTTAGGGTAAATTCCTAGGAGTGGAATTCCTGGGTCAAATGGTACTTCTATTTTGAGTCTTTTGAGGAACCTCCATACTGCTTTCCACAATGGTTGAACTAATTTGCATTCCCACCAGCAGTGTAGGAGGGTTCCCTTTTCTCCACATCCTCGCCAACATTTGTTGTTGTTTGTGTTTTGGATGTTGGCCATCCTCACTGGTGTGAGGTGATATCTCATTGTGGTTTTAATCTGCATTTCTCTGATGATTAGCGATGTGGAGCATCTTTTCATGTGCCTGTTGGCCATCTGAATTTCTTCTTTGGAGAAGTGTCTATTCATGTCCTCTGCCCATTTCTTAATTGGATTATTTGCTTTTTGTTTGTTGAGGTGCATGAGTTCTTTATATATTTTGGATGTCAACTCTTTATCAGATACGTATTTTATGAATATATTCTCCCATACTGTAGGATGTCTTTTTGTTCTACTGATGGTGTCCTTGCTGTACAGAAGCTTTTCAGCTTGATATAGTCCCACTTGTTCATTTTTGCTTTTGTTTCCCTTGCCTGGGGAGATATGTTCATGAAGAGGTTGCTCATGTTTATGTCCAAGAGATTTTTGCCTATGTTTTTTTCTAAGAGTTTTATGGTTTCATGACTTACATTCAAGTCTTTGATCCACCTTGAGTTTACCTTTGTGTATGGGGCTAGACAGTAGTCCAGTTTCATTCTCTTACATGTAGCTGTCCAGTTTTTCCAACACCAGCTGCTGAAGAGGCTGTCATCTCCACATTGTATATCCAAGGCACTTTTATCAAATATTAATTGACTGTATATGTTTGGGTTGATGTTTGGATTTTCTATTCTGTTCCACTGGTCTGTGGGTCTGTTTTTGTGCCAATACCAAATTGTCTTGATTACTGTGGCTTTGTAGTAGAGCTTGAAGTCAGGGAGTGTAATTCCGCCTGTTTGATTCCTCCTTCTCAGGATTGCTTTGGCTATTCGGGGTCTTTTGTGGTTCCATATGAATTTAGAATTATTTGTTCCAGTTCATTGAAGAAAGCTGTTGGTAGTTTGATAGGGATTGCATTGAATCTGTAGATTGCTTTAGGTAGTATAGCCATTTTGACAATATTGATTTTTCCTAGCCAAGAGCATGGGATGCATTTCCATTTGTTAGTGTCCTCTTTAATTTCTCTTAGAGTGTCTTGTAGTTTTCAGAGTACAGGTCTTTCACTTCCTTCGTTAGGTTTATTCCTAGGTATTTTATTCTTTTTGATGCAATTGTGAATGGAATTGTTTTTTCTGATTTCTCTTTCTGTTAGTTCATCATTAGTGTATAGGAAAGCAACAGATTTCTGTGTGTTAATTTTGTATCCTGCAACTTTGCTGAATTCAGATATTAGTTCTAGTAGTTTTGGAATGGAGTCTTTAGGGTTTTTATGTACAGTATCATGTCATCTGCAAACAGTGACAATTTGACTTCTTCTTTACCAATCTGGATGCCTTGTATGTCTTTGTTTTGTCTGATTGCTGTAGCTAGGACCTCCAGTACTATGTTGAATAACAGTGGAGAGAGTGGGCATCCTTGTCTTGTTCCGGATCTTAGATGAAAAGCGTTCAGCGTCTCGCCGTTAAGTATGATGTTAGCTGTGGGTTTGTCATATATGGAATTAATGATGTTGAGGTACTTGCCGTCTATACCCATTTTGTTGAGAGTTTTAATCAGGAATGGATGCTGAATTTTGTCAAATGCTTTTTCAGCATCTATGGAGATGATCAAGTGGTTTTTGTTCTTCTTTTTGTTGATGTGGTGGATGATGTTGATGGATTTTCGAATGTTGTACCATCCTTGCATCCCTGGGATGAATCCCACTTGATCATGGTGTATGATCCTCTTGATGTATTTTTGAATTCGGTTTGCTAATATTTTGTTGAGTATTTTTGCATCTATGTTCATCAGGGATATTGGTCTGTAATTTTCTTTTTTGGTGAGGTCTTTGCCCGGTTTTGGTATTAGAGTGATGCTGGCTTCATAGAATGAGTTTTGAAGTATTCCCTCCTCTTCTATTTTTTGGAAAACTTTAAGGAGAATCGGTGTTATTTCTTCTCTATATGTCTGGTAGAATTCAGAGGTGAATCCATCAGGCCCAGGGGCTTTGTTCTTGGGTAGTTTTTTGATTACCAATTCGATTTCGTCACTGGTGATTGGTCTGTTTAGTTTTTCTGTTTCTTGCTTGGTCAGTCTTGGAAGGTTGTATTTTTCTAAGAAGTTGTCCATTTCTTCTATGTTTCCAGCTTGTTAGCATATAGATTCTCATAATATTCTCTTATGATTCTTTGTATTTCTGTGGGGTCCGTCGTGAT
>JAVSCE010004541.1:0-26962 GCA_032199065.1 Smutsia gigantea
GGTTTTATTGATTTTTCTATTGTTTTATTCGTCTCAATTTTATTTATTTATTCTCTAATCTTTATTATGTCCCTCCTTCTGGTGACTTTGGGCCTCATTTGTTCTTCTTTTTCCAATTTCTGTAATTGTGTCTTTAGACTATTCATTTGGGAATGTTCTTCCTTTTTTAAATAGGCCTGGATTGCAATATACTTTCCTCTTAGAACTGCCTTTGCTGCGTCCCACAGAAGTTGTGGCTTTGTGTTGTTGTTGTCATTAGTCTCCATATATTCTTTGATTTCTGTTTTGATCTGGTCGTTAACCCATTGATTAATTAGAGAGTGTTGTTAAGTCTCCATGTATTTGTGAGCTTTTTTGATTTCTTTCTAAAATTTATTTCTAGTTTTATACCTTGGTGATCTGAGAAGTTGCTTGGTAGGATTTCAATATTTTTGAAATTACTGAGGTTCTTTTGTGGCCTAGTATGTGGTCTATTCTGGAAAATGTTCCATGTGCACTTGAGAAGAATGTGTATCCTGTTGCTTTTGGGTGTAGAGTTCTGTAGATGTCTGTTAGTCCATCTGTTCTAGTGTGTTGTTCAGTGCCTCTGTGTCTTTACTTATTTTCTGTCTGGTTGATCTGTCCTCTGGAGTGAGTGGTGTGTTGAAGTCTCCTAAGATGAATGCATTGCTGTCTATTTCCTCCTTTAATTCTGTTAGCATTTGTCTCACATATGCTGGCGCTCCTGTGTTGGGTGCATATATATTTATAATGGTTATATCTTCTTGTTGGACTGACCCCTTATCATTATGTAATGTCCTTCTTTATCTTTTGCTACTTTCTTCGTTTTGAAGTCTATTTTGTCTGATACAAGTACTGCAACACCTGCTTTTTTCTCTTTGTTGTTTGCATGAAATATCTTTTTTCCATCCCTTCACTTTTAGTCTGTGTATATCTTTGGATTTGAGGTGAGTTTCTTGTAGGCAGCATATAGATGGGTCTTGCTTTTTTATCCATTCTGTTACTCTGTGCCTTTTGATTGGTGCATTCAGTCCATTTACATTTAGGGTGATTATTGATAGGTATGTGCTTATTGCCATTGCTGGCTTTAGATTCGTGGTTACCAAGGGTTCAAGGGTTGCTTCTTTACTATCTAACAATCTAACTTAACTTTCTTGTTAAGTTATTGTAAACACAGTCTGATGTTTCTTATTTCTCTCCCTTCTTATTCCTCCTCCTCCATTCTTTCTATAATAGGTGTTTTATTCTTTGCCTTTAGTTGGTATTTGGATGGTCTGCTTTCTTTGCTATGATTTTTTTTTTTTTCCTCTGGTGACATCTTTTTAGCCTTAGGTGTGCTTCCATCTAGAGCTGTCCATTTAAGATATCCTGTAGTGGTGGTTTATGAGACGCAAATTCTCTTAACTTTCGTTTATCTGGAAATTGTTTAATCCCTCCATCATATTTAAATGATAATCGTGCTGGATACAATATTCTTGGTTCGAGGCCCTTCTCTTTCATTACGTTAAATATATCATGCCATTCTCTTCTGGCCTGTAAGGTTTCTGTTGAGAAGTCTGATGATAGTCTGATGGGTTTTCCTTTGTAGGTGATCTTTTCTCTCTATCTAGCTGCCTTTAATACTCTGTCTTTATCTTTGATCTTTGCCATCTTAATTATTATGTGTCTTGGTGTTGTCTTCCTTGGGTCCCTTGTGTTGGGAGATCTATGAGCTTCGGTGGACTGCGAGACTACTTCCTTCCCAGCGAGGGAAAGTTTTCAGCAATTATTTCTTCAAAGACACTTTCTATCCCTTTTCTCTCTATTCTTCCTCTGGTACCCTATACTGCGAATATTGTTCCGTTTGGATTGGTCACACAGTTCTCTTAATATTCTTTCATTCCTAGAAATCCTTTTATCTCTCTCTGCCTCAGCTGCTCTGTACTCCTGTTCTCTGTTTTCTATTCCATTAACAGTCTCTCGCATCTCATCCATTCTGCTGTTAAGCCCGTCGATCGCTTGTCTGATTTCTGTATTGTCTTTCTTCAGTTCCCTCACTTCCTCCCTCAGCTCTTGCACATTTCTCTGTAGGTCCATCAGCATGGTTATGACTTTTATTCTGAAATTCTTTTTCAGGGAGGCTGTGCATTTCCATCCCTTCAGACTCCCTCTCTGGGGTTGTCTGGTTGATTTTGGTCTGAACCATATTCCTCTGTCTTTTCATGGCTGTATAATTTGGTCACTGATAGTTGCCACGTATGTCAGCTGGGCTCTTTAAGACTTTAAAAAGAGAAGAAAAAAAAAGAGAAAAAAGAGAAAAAAACAAAAAAAGAAAGAAAGAAAAAAAGAAAAAAGAAAGAAAAGAAAAAACAAAAACAAAACAAAAAAACAAAAAAAACAAAAAAAAATGCCCACTGGACGTAGATTCTGTGGGAATGCTCTAGGTGGCGCTATTGCCCCACTATTCCACAGCTGTGACTGTGCCGCTCCGCAGGGCCCTTTATCGCTCTGGCAGGGGTGGGAACGAATAGGAGGCTGTTGATCTCAGTGAGAAGTGTTAAGTATGGCTACGCTTCCTCAGTCGCCAGCTAAGGCATCTGAAACTCCCCAGGACTCCCAGCCTGCTGGGCTGAGTGTGCTGGGGCGATCCGGCTCCTCCGCTGGGCTCCTGTCTCTTTAAGACCGCTGAGGAAAGCGCGCACTTTTTTTTTTCCTTCCCGGAGCCGGCTGCAAGCCCCCTGGCGCGTTCCCCGCTCAGATCCTGCCCCTCTGTCTCTCCAATCTCCGCTGCACTGCGCAATGTGGGTCAGCGCTCCCCGCGCGGATCACCAGGGCTGGCTACTTCGCGGGGTGCACTTCCACTCCCTCCCGGCTCTGAATCCTCTCCTCCCGCCGGTGCGCTGGGGTGGGGGAGGGCTCGGGTCCGCCGGGTCGCGGCTCCGTATCTTACCCGCCTCTCGGGGTGCCGAGTCCTCTCGGGTGTAGCTGCACGCTGTGCGCTTTCCTGTGTATTCTCGTCTCTCTTTTAGGAATAGATGTATTTTCTGTGTTTTCGTAGATAAATTTAGTGTTGGGAGGAGATTTCTGCCGCCCTGCTCACACCGCCATCTTCCCGGAAGTCCCCTCGAAACAGCTTTCTGAGCAAAGGAGAGGGTGGTGGAAAGCATGGCTCTGCTCTTTGCATGAGTCCAAAGACTCTCCGCTTCATTTGCTAGATGACCCCTGACTTTACAGCCACCGCTGGAAGCTGCAAGTTTCCTGAAGGCTGAAATTGAGGAAGAATTGGTTAATTGATTTTAGGAAATAGTGTAATGGGCCTTTCTTACTCATCAACAAAGGGTTGAACTGGGAGAAAACTAAGCCTCATTGTATCCCAGGTGTTTGCAATTAGTTTCTCTTACAACAGAGAAGAAAATTCTTTTAATAGTCAAAACAACAGCGACAGCAGCCAAACCCTAACTCACCCATCACCAGTGTCAGACTGCAGAGACCCTACGCCTGCCTCCCTGAGACACACACAGGGTGGCACTGCCTTCCCTGCTAAGAGGAGGGGGAAGCACTTGCCCTCGCTTTCCTACTCAATGTCCTCCTAATCGCGTTAAACCCTGTGGCTCATGTGAGTATTTCATTATTTACAGTACGTTGGTTTATTCATGTGCCCGGCCCAGCCATCCTGTGATCTCTCTGTTTTGTGGAGTCTGTGTGTGACTGGTTGTCTGCAGCTGGTGCTAATGAGGCCCAAGTCTGGGTTCTATCCCCACAGGGGCCAGTTAACTTCACTCTGCTCTGTGGCCAGTGGCTGCACCCAACCACTCGGCTGGAGCTTGTGTGAGCACCGCTTGGCTGAGGGCATCTGGGGAGTCAGGCAGTCCCCCACCTCTGCTGGAGAAACCAGCTACTCCCATAGTGCCTTCCCCCTCTGCAAATGTCAGCACTTGTTTTCTCCACGATTACCTATTCGATCCTCTCTCTACGGTGTTTGTGCAGGTGTTCTTAAGCTTTCTCCTTTTCATTCAATCACCAAGTATTTGCCAAGCTCCTGTTGTGAATGAAGGACTGTGACACCTTGTTTTGCCTTGATTCCTGGCACATTCCTTCTTTCCATAGAGCACACAGTCTCGGAGGGTGGGCTGGAGCAACCTCTGGACATCAGAAAACAAACTAGGTGGAGTTACAGATATTTGAATGATGTTTTATGAAAATACACCAGAAAAAATAATTCATTTATTCACTCAGCAAATATTTATTGACTATTATGTCTTGGGCACTAGGGCCATAGCAGTGAACCAAGACAGATTTTAAATGTCCTGTTCTTATGAAGTTTATATTCCAGTGCAGGGTATGATAGCCAATAAATAAGAAAAGCTAATAAAAAATATGTAAGTTACCTGATGAGTAGTGTTAAGGAGAAAAATAAAGCAGGAGCAGGGATGGAGGTAGCTAGGAAGGATACTGCAATTATAAATACAGTGACCGGCGTGGACTTGGCTAATAGTTACATCACAGCAAAGACCTGAAAGAGGAGAGAAAGTGAGCTGAGCAGATACCAGAGAGAAGAACATTCCAGGCAGGGGGAAGAGCAAAGGTAGGTGCCATAAGGAGGGTGCATGCATGGCATGTTGAAGGAACAGCAAGGAGGTCAGTGTAGCTGGGACACTGCGCGGAGGGGAAGCAGCGAGAGCTGCAGCCAAAGGCGAAGGGAGGAAGAGGATCAGCAAGGGTCTCCCGGCCTTTGTAAGGGCTTGGACTTCTTTCGGAAGGAGTCAGAAGAGGTTTCATCAAGGATGTTACTTTGGAGCTGGATCTTAAAAGGCTGAGCAGTGTTAATATGTTTGTCTTTAATCCCATGGAAGGAGGTGTTGCCAGACCCGTTTTGTAATTTCGGAGATGACAGGTGCATGTAACCAGGGTGCTTTTCAGAGTACCCCAGCCTGTGCCCAAATGCTTAACATGCTGCCAGCCTGGGAGTCATGGATGGTGCCTTGGTGGGGGCCCCCCCTCGAGGCCTGGGATTGGGATTGCTTACTCACCAGCCAGGCAAGTGGGGGCCTCGAACAGATGCTGAAGAATAAAGGAATGAGCCATTCCTTGGCCCATAGAGCTAGAGTCAGAAGCTCATGCCTGCCAAAGAAACATGAAAATTCAAGCAAGGCAACCCATGGCCAAATGCGTGAGAGAGAAAGCAGTCATTCCCTGAGTTCCCAGAAGAAAGGGGTCTATGGGAGGTGCTGGGAAAGGGTGATTATAGGGTGCTTAGAGGAAGGGTGAGATTTGAGTGGTCTCAGAGCATGAGTAAGGTGCACACTCATGAGCAGAAGCAGTGACAGCATTGCAAGTCAAGTCCCTGTGTGAGGGTGGCAGGATATTTTGGACATGCTCAGCAGTCAGGAAGAGGGCTGTCCAGGCTCGAATGGAGTGACTGTTTTGGGGAAAGAGTAGGAAAAGGGCTAACAAAGAGTGGGACAAATCGTACATGGAGCAGTTGAGACTTTTTCTGAGGGCTGTTCTCTGCCCTGGATGGCGGGGTCATAGCAGACAGAACCTTGTCTGTTTCCTTTCTGTATATATGTGTATATGGGTAGTCTTGCCAGGTTACAGGAGATCCAGTTGAATTTAGATTTCAGGTAAATGACAGATAATTTTGCAGTGTATGTCATATGTCCCATGAAATATTCAAGACATAAATACAGGGCACAGGAAAATTTGAATTTCAGATACACAATGGATGCTTTTTTATTGTAAGTATGTCTCATAGAATTCTTGGGACATACTTATGCTGAAAAAAAAATCCATTATTTATATGAAACTCAAATTGAACTGGACACTGGGTATTTGTATTTGTTTGCCTAGCAACCCAAATATGCGGTGCTGAGTAAGTGCTGCTTTCCCATGCTGTGAACCCCAGGCGGGACCCCTCCTGTTGCCCTCACTGGCCTGGGCAGCTCTGTCACCAGGGAGCTCACTTCTTCCCTGGGTTGTGGCCCAGCTCTCTGATGGCTCCAGTCCATGAGTGACATACGGGAATGCTAGGCCCATCTCCCCGCCAAGGGTCAGCCACAGCTCCCCAAACCTGCCTCCCTAGAGCATGGACGGCAATCCTGACTTACGGCAGCAGAGCAGGAGCAGTGCTGCAAATCGACAGGCAGTCCCAGGTGTGGGGCGGGCTAGAGTACAACCTGCTACCCCGGGCCAGGCTTGATGGGGCGAGTGAGCTCTCTGTAAACCAAGCAGGCGTGCTCGAAATGCCGTGCTGCCAACAGCCTTTCGTGAGGGTGACTCTTTAGATATCCCTTCAAGTCTGATAGGATCAAGGGAGGGCCAGCAAGCTCTTTCCTTTCACTAATGGAATACCTCAGGGAGCTGCACTATATTCTTCCTCCGTCTTCTTTTTAAATGCAAAGTTGAGGGAAAAAACTCACAAGTCTTCTTTCTTTTGGGACTCTCTCCACTGTGGGCCATCACTCAGCTTAAGAACCAAAGCACAGAATGGAAAACCTAGTAGAAGTTGCAGTGAAAACCTAGAATGTGCTGGGCACCATAGTGAGCATTTTGCATGTGTCATGTTACTGTGTCCTCGTGGGAATTCTGTGAGCTAGGTATTACTCCTCCCATTTTACAGATTCAGAAACAGACACTCATGGAGGCTAAGTGATTTTCACAGGGCCTCTCATCCTGCCAGTGGGTCAGAGCCTTGGTTCAAACCCAGGTCAGTTTGACTTTTAACGTTACCGTCTGCTCAAGGAGCCGGATACACGGTACTCATGGCTGGATTGTCAGGCTAACTCGTCCTTTAAAATTCCCAAGAAACGATCCCTGTTTGCTCCTTTTGTTCTTGGATGATTTCCTTCCCACCTGTATTGTAGAATTTCTCGCACCATGGTATAAAAACGTTCACCTTCCGGCATGCCCATTTATTTCTGAGGTCCTCAAGGTCAGTATCAGTCTTTTTCAATCGAGCGTGTCCCTCTCTGCCTGCAGGGCCTAGAATATTGCTTGGTACACAGTAGACTCTCAATAAATATCTGCTATTAAATACTATTATTTCTAATTGTCTTTTCCCATTGTTTAGGGAGTGCCAAGGATGCTGTCATGTTGGCGTGTTTCCCTGTAACTGCTGGTCTTCTGTATTCTTTTTTTTTTTAAGTTTATTTTGATATCATTAATCTACAATTAAATGAGTAATATTATGGTGATTACACTACCCCCTTCATCAGGTCCCCCCCACCAACCCCATTACAGTCACTGTCCATCAGCGTAGTGAGATGCCATAGAGTCACTACTTGTCCTCTCTGGGGTCTTCTGTATTCTTAATCTATTTTTTTACACTGAGTTTCCTATTTACCTGTCCTCACTGAGGGCTCATCTGACTGGTCAGAACCAGTACTTAGAGGAGGTTCTTCCGTGGTTGAGTGATGGGACAAGCATGGTCGCCAGGGTAGCTTTATTTGCAGAAGTCCAAGCTGCTCTTCTCAATTGTTGTTCTCTGTGATTTGGTGGAAGGGTTTGGGGGGAAAGCAAGCCCAGTGGGTGGCTGAATTTCCTAGACTTAGGATCTTAAGGCCAGGGTATGTTCAGTCAGTCATACAGGGGTGGATATCAAGAAAAGACAGAAGACACCAAGGAAAGAGGACGACCCATTGGTTCTGATCCTACCTCTTCACAAAAGCTTCTCAGGAAAAAAATAACTATTTTTCTTAAAAGAGCACATGTCCCCACAAAACCTTCCAGGGAGTAGATGGTAAGTTTCCCCATGATTCTGCTCCCAGAAGGAAATGTGGGTATGAAGGGAAATGGGTGATCATCCCATGTGTACTCTGGCCCTTCAGGGTGAACAGGCTGTGCACCTGACAGTTGGTGCACGTGAGCAGACACTGGCCGAGAGGACGGCATAGATTTCAAGCCTAGTCACCCAAAGCTCAAGCACTAAGGGAGTCTATAAATGGACATTACAGCATTTAAACACTTTCCATCTATGTGTTCTTCTGCAGGTCTGAGGCCCTGCAAGGGGTTTTATGACTAAAGTGATTGCCCTGTCACATGAATTTAACTCACATTGGCTGTTCTCTTATAGGTCATATCTTGGGTGACAATGACTAGAACAGACATTTGGGCTTTTTCTTGCTGACAGAGTTAAATTTAGTCTGCATTTCTACTGCACAAGTAGAAAGCCTGAACTGCACTGAACAACTGTCTTAAGGGCACATCCAGACCTGTTTGCCCCTTTCATCTTCATCCTCTTACTGTTTTCATTTACTGCACGTATTTCAGTGATGTCAGGATTTTTTAAGGTTCCCCCTTGGGAGAAGCCCAAGAAATGGTCTGTGTTAGTGTTGGGGAGATAGGACAGCTGTATGCATATGAGCCTGGCTGTTTATTGATCCCATGGAATAAGAAACCATTTGGAATATCCTGGCTGTGAGAAATATAACCTTGACCAGCCGGAGCCATTTATCTGCCCTCCCTGTCACGAGAAGCACATTTAATATTCCTCACCTGGGAGGAACTTCTTGGAAAGAATATTTCATGCAAACGAATATACTTCTTAGACTTGAATTGCAATTTGGATTAGAAAAAACGAGCTCATTATGTCTGGGAATGCATTTTGCTCGAGGCCATGTTGAGAACGAGAGCATGGTTTATTCAACAGATTCTTGTGTACAATCTATCTTGGGGTAGATTTGGGATGTAGTTTGCTCCAAGTCCTGCATGAGGGGTCTGATGCTTGGCCTGCTGATACTGTTGATTATCTGCTGTATCTTGCTGGGAACGAGACCCCAACAGAGTTTGGAATTTTAAAATAAAGTATTAAAATATGCTGGGGAGAAGTGGAGAACAGTTTTCATTTCCCATCCTGAGAGCTTTACGGACAGTTACTGGAAAAAGAACTCCAAAAATTAAAGTCAGAGATTTATAGTTTGTACATATTTTGAATTTGGGAGAATGTTATATTTTCCCCCAGAGGTTTTGTTTTGTTTTTTAAACTAGCTAGGTTCTGCAAAATGCATTTTCTGAAGACTGTTGAAGAAACTTCCAATCCAGATTTTCAGTTTCTACCGCTTTGGGAGCAGCCCTGTGTCCAAACTTCCTTTCTCGCAACTTGCCACTTCCAAAGGCCCGAACTTGGAAGGCAGCTGACCAAGGGGTATTTTAGTACCTTGCTAGCGAACAGAGTTCTACAGCCCACTCTGCGTAAGAGCTGCGGGCCCTGCTAGGGGTCCTGCTTATACATCTGTGACTGCCATGGCCTTTGCCAAAGATGGACGGATGAGGGCATGTGACACAGAAACCTTAGAAACTAAACAAAATTATGTATGTGCATATATATGATATTTATATAATATCAAAATCATCGTCATCACATAGACTTTGAGAAGTTGCTATTCAGTGAACAACTTAGAGGGTAAGACTGTTTTGAATGGACAGCAGGTGGGAAGTGGTGTCTGGCCCCATGCTCCTTTCCTATTGTCGCGGACATCATCCCGGCTATGTGCTAAAACCAGAGTTCAGCACCTTTTTGACTTTTGCGTTTCAAATGCTAATATGCATATGAATTCCCACAGGGTCTTATTAAAATGCCGAATTTGGCTCTGGGTTTTAGGTGAGACCCAAGGGTCTTCCTTCTCAGCCGGCTCCCAGGTGACACTTGAGCTGCAGGTCCAGGGTCCAGCTTGTCCCACATGTCTAGGCAGGGAAGCCCAACCTTCCTTGTGTCCACAGGACTGCTCTGAGGATCTCCTTTAGGATCCGGATGAACAGTGGTTACCCAAATTTGCAACACAAGGGAAGAAACCAAGGGGCTGAAATGCCCTTGGGGAGGGATGGAGTTTTCTGGGGCAGGGCGTGGAGACTGGGGAGCTTGACGCGGAGCTGTGTGGGGACGTCAGGGATAATGAGGAGCAGGAGGGAGGAAAGAAGCCGGGGTGGGGACACCTCCATGGGAAGCCCCTTTACCACCTCTGCCTCTCACAAGCTCAAGTCTGTAAGTCTTCCCTCCCAGGACAGAGTTCAGTGGTCAGAGGAAATTCACTTAGAACTTCTCTTTCTCACTCACGTAGTGCTGTCTGAGCTACAGCTAACCCTTCAATAAAGGACTTTTTATCACCTCCATCGGGATCCTCATTACCATTCATATTTCAGTGGGACACAGTGGGGTACCAACAGAAGGTCACTTTATTTTCATTGCTGTTGCCTTTCAACCCCACTCTTTCCTTCTGAGCAGACTGCACAGCTTTTCTGGTTACTTCCAGGTGATAATGTACATTTCTTATTATCAGACATTAAAAACTTCCAGTGTGATATCAAGAATGTTATCTTTCATCCTATTTAAACTTCTCCCCTCTTTCTAGCTCAGGCCAGACTTGGGTTCAGAAAGCTGCAGGGAAGGAAGATGTAAACAATTCCTTCCCTTCCCCACCTGCTCTGGTTGCTTTAGGTTCAGGCTGGACTGGGCGTGGGGAGAGAAGCTGCAAAGTGCGGTAAAGGCCTTTTCTCCCTGAGCTGCTGGACTCTGCCCCCAGGGCCCTCTGCATGGCCTGACTCCCAGCCTAGCTGTCTGCTGGTTCCCTGAGAGTGATTTCAACAGAAGCATTTACTCACTACAGTGATGGCAGTGTCCCAGATGCTATAGGAAATGAATGTCATTAAAATATATAACCCATTGTTACTTATTCAGAGTTTGCAAAGTGCTTTTCTCTTTCTTGATCTTACAAGCTGTTCCTCAAGGAAAGCTCTAGTTTCACACCTAAAAGCGGCTTGCACCTTGAAGACCAGTATGCAAGCCTGAGGCATTTTCCTGGGTGACCGGCTCCAGACGGCCCTTTAGTTCACATGGGACACTTGTTTGTCCTGCAGTCTCCTGCCCAGCCAAGAAGTCAGCTCATGACAGGCTTTCCCGTATACTTCTGCTCAAAATATACAGCCATATTGGCAGCTACTGGAATTCAAAAATTTCAGAGCCCCTGGTAAGAATTGGTTGGATAACGTCTGAAAAGTACTTTCCAGGGTTCGGAATAAGAAGCTGTGGGAAAATAAAGTTGAAAGAGAGAGAAGGGTGGGGGGGCATACTGTCCAGGGGTGAGGCCTCAGTGGCTCTGGGTGCTCCTGGTAGGCACGCCCGGACACTCAGGAAAAACGCCTGACTGGGCTCAGTACCGAGGGCTGGTTCCTTGGCCGGGTGAGCCGGATTGTATTCATGCCTCAGCCCTGTACACAGAGGAACAACCATGCCTTAATGCTTCGCTCTCATTCACAAGAGGGTCTCAGGTTTTATGGTCTCTCTGTTATGGCTTGTGTGTGCCCCACTCGGCCCCTGGAGAGAATATGTGGAAGTCCTGACTCCCACATCTGAGATAGGACCTTGTGTGGAAATAGGGTAATTGCAGATATAATCAGGTCTGTAGGGCAGGCCCCTAACCCAACATCACAGATGTCCTTATAAGAAGAAGGTTATGCGTACACAGACACGCACAGGGAGAACACCAGGTGACAGCAAGGGCAGGGGGTGGAGCAATGCACCTACTAGCTAAGGAGTGCCAAGGATTGCTGACAACACAGAGAGACTACAAAGAGAAAGAGGACCCTCCTCTGGAGTCTGCAGGGAAAGCAGGGTCCCTGCTGACACCTTGATTTCAGACTTCTAGCCTCCAGAAATAGAGAGTAAATTGCTATTGTTAATTATAAGCCCCAAAATTAGTTTGTAGTACTTTGTTGTTACAGCTCTAGCAAACTGATACACACTCTTTGGGCCCTTACGGCACGGCGGTGATGGCATTTACTCGTTGGCTCGCCGGATCTCACTCAGCAGACTGGGATCCCCGAAGGTTCCCCAGAGCCAGCTGCCTAACACAGAGTATGCTAGTAAATATTGGTTGAATGAACAAATTTTAGGAGTTTAGATCTTAATGGCATATTAAATACAAACAAAATATAAGAATTAGCAAGGGAGCAATGCCTGCCTAGATTGGTGTGTTATTTTATTAATAACTACATTTTACAACTCATTCATGATTTGCATAAATGAACTGTTGTGCGGTAATTTGAAACCCAAATCAGCTTCTGTCTGCAACATGAATGACACAAAAGTCATCCTCTCCTCTCTGAGTGTTAAAGATGATTGTTGTGTTAGTCAAATGACAGACCCTGGCCTTTGCCACCACTTAACTATTCAGCATCTTTTTCAGTTTCTCAGTGAAGCTGGAATGACTGCTGAGGGACTCTTCCTGCCTGTGAGATTTACACTATTGGAGATTTAAAGCAAACACTATTTCAAAACTAGCAGTAACTTCAATAATTGACTGAAGTTAATGCCCCAGTGCGGAATCTCAAATCATCAATTTAACTTACCTGGTTCTTAATCTCTGGGAAATAGCTGGCATCTGGAGGACTGTGTTGTACCTACGAGGCCACAGAAGGAGGGACCCAGTGCCTTGGAAGAGATTTGTGATGTTAGTCTCTTTGGGTCTTTATTTCTTCATGATTCCTTCTGAGTAACAACTTAGCAGACACTCCGGGGAAAGGAACAGCTGCAGGGTTGTGTATACATGGGTATTCATGCGTGAGCCAGAGCAGCAGAGATAAAGGACTGGGGGTCACCTGCTCTACTGGCAACAAGAAAAAGAGAACCTGAAATAATTAGAGAAGTTCCCAACTCGCTCCATAATTTTGTCTCTCTTTTCACAACCTTTTGTATTTCAAGATTCTAGTTCCATTTGGTGGGTCATTCACTTTTTATTCAAATGAGATGGGCAGCAACATTTTGAAGGCTTCTTCTTATTTTTTTTGTCCTGGCAGAGCCCATGCCCTTCAACCTCATCTTTAAATCCATCATCCGCAGACACATCTTATGTAATCTAGCTTTAATTCAGTCCAATAAATATGAGGGGTTTCCTATCTTATTCCAGGCTCAATGCTTGACAGTAGAATCCAAAGATAAGTAAAACATAGTTTCAGATTATGAGGAGGTTATAATCTCGAGGGGGATCGGATGCATTGCATGGGGTGGGGTCTCTTCATTTCCTATCCCAAAGGGTGTCTTTGCCGATCTTTTGGAGGGCACTCAAGTGGTTAAGTCACATTGCCTCCTGACTCTGGGCTCTTCTCTAGCATCTCCTGGGTCATGAGCCTCTTTTCTGAAGCTGACTCCACAGCTAATCTCAGGAGCAACCCGCCCAAAGGGCTGAACCAGATCCATCTCTCCTTGGGCCATGCTATACTTTAGCCTCCGCCAGATCCCGTAGTTCAGACTGTAATGTAGGTACATGGAAGTCTTTACTGAATGGTTATTGGTTTAGAGGTCCCTTCTGGGTTCTGATCAATCCAGAGATGGTACAAGTTGCCACTCTGGGAAATAAAATGTGGGATCCACTTTATTGCGGGCCCAGCAAGCACTCAACGACAGAGAGTACAGAGCTTCTGGATAACCCCCCAACCACAACATGGCAGCCCAAATGTGCTTTCATGCTCCTCTGCCAGAATTGAAGTTAGGAGGCCCCCAGGAAGGGCTAGCCTGACTTCCCCACTGAGTCACAGATGGAGAAGGAACTAAGAGGGCGGACACCTGGTGGGGTCTCCCCATCACAGGCTCCCCACCCCGTGGAGCAAGGCAACACAAAGGACCCACCGGGCTGAGTGCAGACGGCCCAGGAGAGTGGCCCCGGGGGCTGAGCCTGTTCTGCACCCCCAACTACTGGTATAAAGGATGCAATCCCAGGAATTTCTTCCTCTCTTATCTCATCAATCAGGCCAATTCCTCCTTTGGGAAGAGTGAAGAGAGGGTGAGAAAGGAAAGGGGCCAAAATACGCATTCCAATCCTTTCTCCTGAACTTGGAGTGGAAATCCCCTGTCCTCAATGAAAATGCGCATGTGCGCTGGGTGGAAGAGGCAGCTGGCAATGTTCCTGGCAATGAGACAAGGCGAACAAATGCCAGACAAAAATCTCTGAAGAGTACTTGCAAGTATGCAGGGAGGATTAGAGGTGAAGTCTAAGCGGCTTTTCCTTCTCCCACACCTTCCAGGCTCAGGTCTCCATGGGAGTATGTCTCCCCTCGAAACCCCTGGCTCTTGTCAAGCACCCCACAGAAACCACCCCAGATCAGTGCAGGGGCCCCACACAGGGCAGAGACGCTGTGCCTTCCTACAGGTTCCTTCAAGAATCCTGTCCCCTAGGCTTTGCCTACACGTGCAGTGAGGTCTCCTGTTCTCTCATCACAGCTGCTGAAACGGCTGAGGGCTCCTGCCTGCCACCCGGGGAAAGCTGGGGGTGGGCCGGCTGCCTTCCTAGGTCATGTGTGAAGCTGCGCCTAGCAGGACAAGTGCAAGATCACATCCCAGAATCCTGCACAGAGGAATGGGCATGTTTCCAGTCTGCCTGCTGTTGGTCTCGCCCCTTAGGAACAGTGGGTGCCTCGCTGCCCCGGCCTCCCTGCTGCCTCCACGAGGCCGTTCAGGAGGGGCCACTGTTGAAGAGGGAGTGGTAGTGCCAGGCGTGCTGCACTGCCTCGGACTAAATTGTTTGATCCAGGTCTTCTTCTGATAAAAGTAGGCAGGAAGCTGGGTCTCTAGTTCACCCCCAAATAGACACGTAGATACATGAGCTCATTCAGGGCACCATGGAAAGTGCTGAGGAACTTTTGAAGGTTTCAAAAGACTGAAAAGTTTAAATGTAGGCAGGCACAGAAAGTGGGCCCTGGAGGCAGCTCTGGGGGAGGGAAGGGCAGGCAGGGAAACTGCAAGACAGAGGCCTAGCAGTGGAAACCAAAGCTCTGTGTGTTCCGGAAAAGCGGCTCCCGTTGGGCTGCAGTGCTGGACATAAGCAGGGAGGAGGGAAGACTGGGAAAGTGCAGGGGCTGAGAGCCGGGCTGAGCCCGTACTTCACGCGAGGGGCATCCTGCAGCTCCTGGAGGTGTCGAAGGAGAGGGATCTGATCAGAGCAGCCGGTGGGGACGATGAGTCCCTGCAGGAGAGAAGGATGGGAGAAGGGGGACTGGGGAGGAGGAGGAAGACGAGGATGGTGGTGGTGCTGCGGACGATGATGGCAGGTAAGATTTATAATGACATCCCCTGTTTTAAGCATTTTGCCTTTGTTATCTCATGTAATCCCCACAACACTATTGTGAGGTGAGACTACTGTTTTCAGCATTTTACAGATAATGAATCAAAGGAACAGAGAAGTTTAGTGATTTGTCTGGGGTGACCCAGCTTATAAGTGAAAGAACTAGGGTCCAGCTCGGTGCTCTAATCTATTCATCCGGGCAAATACACAATGAGGGCCTGAGCAGAAATGGGGCCGTGGCCCTGGAAAGGCAGGGGCAGGTTGTGATGTCATGGCATCAGAGGCCACCTGGTCATATGTGAGGGCAAGAGGAGCGGGGGGCAGTGGGGGAAGGAGAACTGGAAAGGATCGCCAACTTCCTGTCGCAGGTCTCAGGGTATAGCAGTAGTACCATTGAAATAGGGGCTGCCAGAGCGGGAGCTGGATTCAGAACGGGCTGAGCATTGCTGGTAGGCACCAGCATCTCTGCTCTGAGCTGCTGTAATCCTGCAGTAGCCTTTTATTACTTTCCTCCTTTTCACCTGCCCCTCATAGTCCGTCTTTCCATAGTGATCTCTACATTATGTAAAGCGGATCACATAGTTCCCTGCCAAAATCCCGCAGTGTCTTCACGTTTACAAATCTAAATCCACATGAAGAATCTGCAGCCGGTCTCTCTGATACCATCTTATAGCTCTTTGCCCTGGTTGGCCCCATTTTACCCTTCCTGACTTTCCATGTGTTCCCCACACCCACGGAGCCCTGCCTACCTGGAAGCTGCCGAGTGCCAGCCACTCTCCTTCTGGGTTGCTCCAGGCTCACAGGCCCTTGCTGAAATGCTCACTTTCAGAGAGGCCTTACTGGCCTGTGTCCTCTGAAGTGGCCCCTCCAGTCACCATTTATCATATCCCCCAGTTTTATCAATCACCACTCATGTACTCATGTCTGTGTGTGCATATATGTATTAGTTTCCTATTGCTGCTGAAACAAATTCCTACATACTTGGTGACTTGAAACAACATAAATTTATGCTCTCACAGTTATGCAGGCCAGAAATCTGAAATCAGCCTCACTGGGCTGAAGTCACGGTTTTGGTAAGCCGGGGCATGCTCCCCCTGGAGGCTCTACAGGGGAATCTGTCCTTGGATCCTCCACCTTCTGGAGGCCACCGGCATTTCTGGGCTTGGGGCTGCATCTTCCAGTCATCATGGCCAGCATCTTCTTGCTGCCCATGTTCACATCACCTTCTCTGTGTGTCTGTTGAAATCTCCCTCTGTTTCCCTCTTAGAAGGGGACATATGATCACATGTGGGGCCCACACTGATAATCCATGATAATCTCCCTATGCCAAGGCTGTTAACATAACCACATCTACAAAGACCATCATCCAGCTTCCTACAATTTTGGTCTCCCTCTACTTCCCCATGGAGGAAATCACCACCACCTAGCGTACCTGGAACTGTGCCTGGAACATAGCAGACACTTAATTCTTATTTATTAAATGAGTAAATAAATTAATGTAGCCAAGGGTACATGATTCTAAAAAGTATTTTTCATTATATATTTGTAATTTAATAACAACATGCCATACTATTCTAACTTCTATAATAAAGAACAGCTTTGATATGACAGTCATCTTACATAAACAAAACCATGATTTAATGAAATGGCATATATGAGCTTCAGGCAAAGCAAGTGTTTGAATTATCTTGTTTAAATTAAATGGCTCTTTTGTGTTCAGTAGTAAGCATCACTAAGTGTGTCTATCTTGCTAATACAGCAGCATCATTATATTCTAAATTATACAGTTTAATTACATGTAACTTGAAATGTAAACGAAATATTGCTGAGGTACAAGCATGACCTTTACATCACTCAGTACTGTTTTCTCAAATGAGGTGACACTCAGAAAATTTTAACAAAATCTTATGTTTTCAAATGGCTAAATAAACCCTAAGATAGAATGCACTAAGGAAACCTGGTTCTAACCCTTGCTTTGCCACCTACTGGCTGTGTAACCCTGAGCAAGATATTTGAGCGTGCTAAGATTCCGTCCCCACTCTATACAATGGAGTTCTCCAGCAGAGTGAGTTGAGCTAAGATAAGCATTGAAATGTGCCTCTCGGCTGTCAGCCAGCATTAGCTTGCACTTTGTCCTTCCTTTCCCACAAACATGCCAGGAAAAAAACTGATTTTAGATCTGACAACTCCTCAAACCCATACAGACTACACATAAACATATTGGCCTAAAGTACGTACATGCGGCACGGCATAAAGCTCTAAGCCCTCTCAGGTGAGGTGGACTGGCCTTCGTTCCCATTGCATCGTGCACTGAGAAACTGCCCCTGGCTGCCGTCTGGAACCTGGAGCCTCAGCCCGAAGGACTGGGAAAGAGGGTGGAGAAGCAGTGAGGCCCAGCCCCTCTCAGCCCTCTCCTTTGGGCGTAGGGGGCTAGCAGAAGCTTCCACTGGCTGAGGGAGGGGAAGGGTCGCCATCAGAATTGCTAAGGGACAGAAAGAGAGAACCAGGCTGAGGTATGGTGGTGACCAGGTTTTCTTCAAGGGGAAATAGACTATGTATGGGATGAGTTTTGTGGAACATGGGAAATGGGCCAGTTTACCAGTCTGGGACTCAGCAAACAGTGGTGCCAGAAGTCACATCGTATATGTCAAGGCAGAATGGAGTGTTCCCTTGTTCTTTTCCCTGTACTTTCTTTTGGTGTGAGCTCACTATTTATTTCCTAGAATTTGAGATGCAGAGGAGTCTTTAGAGATAATTCAGCTCACCCTCCTTCCCCACACAGAAATCTCCTTTACGGCTTTCACAGCAGATGGCCATCCTTTGTGGTGGTGTTTTGTTATAATTTATGATTTATTTTCTTTAGTGATCTTTTTTTTATAGAACACCATTAAGTTAAAGAGTCTATTTTGAAATTGCTCTCAACTGTCTCTGTGTATGTACCCCATATCAGATTAGCTCCTGGGACTTTCTACCCACTGGGGGCTCCAACTATTAGTAGGGGCAGAAAAGGGGAAAGGGCTTGCTGACTTCTTGGGGGAGACTGACTTCTGGGCAGGATTTAATGCCAGGGAATGGGGAGGGAAGGCCAGGAGTACTTAGAAAGAAATCTTCTAGCTTAAGAAATGTCTGACCTTTAATGTTGTTCTTTCAAGTAATACCAACTAAGATTTTCTCCTTATTCAAATAACCCAGGTTCAAAGAAAAAATTCAAAAATACAAAAAAAAAAAAGCATACACAATGATAGACATTTGAGGGCTTTGTATATTGTTTCTTCGGTTTTTATATCCATCTCTTTTCCCATTGTCTACGGACATTTTCTATGTTGCTGTATGTTCTTCTGCAGTGTAACTCCTACTCATGCATCATATCCTATTGCACTGCTGGGGAGTTATTCACTTGACTAGCCCCCTCTACTTGATCTCACTTCTTACCTTCTCACGCTGGTCAGAGAAGCTGCCTCTGGCATAAGTGCTTCTTAATCTGCCCTGACTTTCATCCAGACGCGTAAGTGCTCGTCCCAGCGCATTTGGACGGGAAGATACAGTTACAGTGTGTTTCCTGGGAGTAATCACGGCATCACGGCACTGCTGCAGAGTCCGTCTTTGGGCTTTATGTAGATGATGTGTTAATTACACTCTGCCAAGCCACAAACTTCTGTGCCCAAACCTCTCTCTCAGTAAGCACAATCATTTGTGTTTCATGCCGCAAGTGAGAAAAAGTCTGAATGGTCCCTTTAAATCAGTCTTGGCTGCTAACTCTGGCTTCGTTGAGTTGCTATAATCAAGGCAGAGGTGATGGCAAGGCCAGGAGTCTCGGCCTGTATTGGCCCAGAATGGGCTGCAGTTCACATTCTGGGACCACAGACCCAGGCCAAAGGGTGGCACCAGGGCTCCCACTCCAGGAGCTGGCAGTGCCACTCACACACGTCCCCCCACTTCTGTCCCATCTGGCTCTCTGCTGTCCCTAATCCACACAGGGCATGGTGCTGCACTGTTGTTTCTGATGAGAAGTAGCCACATGGCCTGGAGCAGAAGGCAAACACTTGCAGCGGGATTCCCGGGGAACCACCATGCCGATGCTTTAAGAAAGACAAGAGTTGGGATCCTAAAAGTTACACGGACTTGAAGCCATCCCGAGCTGCCTGACTTATTCACTTGGGTTATTCAGCCCTGTGGAGACAAACATATGCACATCTCACCCCTTTATAAGAAATTCAAACCAAGACTCTACCTCCTACTTGGACCTCTGAATTTCAAAATCTCTATCTCATTTGGTGACACCAAACAGCTATCCATAAGGCCAGCCTTGGTACAAGGTCCTCGACCTCCTTGATTCTAATAACATTCACCTCTTCTTCATGTAAGTCCACAGTCTGGAGATGGCCACCATCTCGCTCCGTCCCACATCCTGTGCTGGATGGACCTCCTGACGTCACTGGGGTCCTAGGGTAGCACACTATGAGTTTTCACACAAAAGAATGCCTCCTTCTCTTCTTGGTGAAGCACTTTATCATTTGGGCTCTGGATCTCATGACAGAACTTACAGCGGTGAGGCTTACCTGCTTTGGAGGCAGTAGACCCGGATCTACAGGAAAGGATGACAAAAGAAGACACGTGTGTAATCAGTCACCTGTGGTAGCTATTGATTTTGGCTGCTACTCTCTTTCTCCTAGTTACTGACATTGTTATTCGTAGTAACAGACTTCCTAGCTGAAGAAATGGGTGCATGATCCAGGCTTAAGTGACCATCGTGCTCCCTTTCCCTGGACACAGTGATCAGCCCAGGCATGGGCATGGCGTCCATTAACCCTGAGAATTAATCGGCGTCTGTCCCTGGGATCAATTCATGTAGCCATGCTCTATGCCATGTGGATGAGGAGAGGAAATGAAGCCAGGACATAAAGAAGGGCAAAGACAGTGAGAGACCAGAGGAAAGAGCAGTGGTGTGGAGGCACTGAATATTGGTTCTGGTCCTCGAGGGCCTGTCCCCTCCACTACTACTTCAATTACATAAAGTCCTTTGTGTTCTTTTTAACAATGGAGCCTACTACTCTCTTGTTTTGCATAAGCTAGTTTGTTGTGGCCTCTGACACACAGGGCCAAAATGACCCTGACTGATGCAGGTTCTGATGCCTGCAGCTGCCAGTTTGATTCGTGAATACAAATGAGACATCTGTCTAGGGATATCTGCGAATAACAGGAGGACACTTTAAGGAAGACCAGTTTCCTGCGGGCAAGCAAGATGAGGTTTCCGGCCATAATAATTGGGATTATACAGGGGAAGTAGGACCTTGCTCTGGAATCCCAGGCCAGTGAAGCCAAGAATATGTAGGTGATACCCTCACAATTTCATGCAAATCTCTCACCCGAACTGTCTCCTGGCTGGATCCTGCCCACCTGCCCAGTGCCCCAGGCATCTGACGAGATCAGACGCATGTCTGAGACTGATCCCCAGCTGTGGAGATCACTTGGACTCTGGCTGGACACACCCTCTACTTCACCCAATGCTCTACAGAGAAAAATTTCTAAGGGAAAATTGTGAGGTTTTAATGGTCAGGTAAATATAGGAGGAGAAGAGGACAAATAATCCAGGGTACCATCAAGGTTTAAGGTTGGGAAGGCAGGCGTTTGGTGATGTCCTAGCCTAGATAAAAAATTACAGAGGGGAAAGCAGGTGTGTAGAAGAGATAAATACAGAGCTGGACTTAAGTGCATGCAGGACATTGGGATCCACTCTTTCTGCTGTTTCAGCAGCCATTTGGAAACAGATCTCGAACTCAGGAGAGAGCCCCAGGCAGGCACTTAAGAACTAGACGTCACAGGCCTATAGGTGGGACAGAAGCCATGAGGACTGAATAAAATCACTTAAGTAGATAGTTATATTGCTTTCCTAGGGCTGCTGTAACAACTTGTCACAAACTGGGTGGCATAAAACAATAGAAATGTATTCTCCCACACTTCAGGAGGCTAGAAGTCTGAAATCAAGTTGTCGCCGGGGCTGTGCACCCTCGAAAGCTCTCAAGACTCTTCCTCATCTCTTCCTACCTCCTGACAGTTGCTGGCGACCGTAGGTGTGCCCTCGCCTGCAACGGCATCGCTCCAACTTCCGCCTCTGTGGCCACATGGCCTACTTCTCTCTGTGTCTCTCTGGTTGGACATGTCCTCTCCTTTTCTTATAAAGACACCAGTCATCTTGGATTTAAGACCCACCCGTATCCAGCATGACTTCATCTTAATTAATTACATCTGCCAAGACCATGGTTCCGAATAAGGTCACATTTTGAGGTTCTGATTTGACATGAATTTGAGGGGACACTATTTAACCCAGTATGAAAGTGAAGAAAAAGCAAGCAAGCTCAGGGCAATATCATGGGGAACACTAACATTCTGGAGGTTGGAAGGGAATCGTCAGCAGAGAAATGAGAAGAGAGAGAGAGGAAGGAGAAATGAGAGAGAGGGGGGCAAGGAAGCCAGGCGATGGAAGTGTTTTCCTGAAGCCTAGGGGTTAACCCACATCCACAGTTACCAAGAGGTCAAGTGTGAGGGATGCAAACAGGTCACTGCAGGTGTCCATCAGAGAGTGCCTGCCGATGACCTCCGTAGGGCGGCCAGCCGTCCCAGTTTGCCCATGCCTGCAGGGGGGGGGGGTTGCTTTTCAAGCAGGACTGTCAGTGCTAAGACAGTACCAGGCTCACCTGGGCTCGGCCTCAGCAACTGTTCAGAGCTGAGGGTGGAGAGAAGACAGGTATGAAGCCCGATGGGCTGGGGAGTAGGTGGGAGCTAAGAAAAATGGTTACTGGTGCATGAGTTAGGCTCTGTGGTTGTGTTGTTTTCTGATAATTACACCACATTAGGAATCTTCTGAGTTAGGATATGGGCTTGGATTTTTAGTCCAAAGGAGAGTCTTCAGGTAAGGTCAGTGCAGTCTCTAATCACCTGACGTCACGGAACTACCAAATCATTGGAGATTTATTAAAGTGTTCCTCAAATGCAACGAAAGTCACTCTGACCTACCTTGTCTGGCAGGAACCTCTAGGGCATGCTATTTAAATGAACCCAGTTTGAAAATTCACCTATTGCTACTGAATGTGATAGCTATCTTGCTCTGCCTTCAGAGCATTTATCTTCAAAGCACTCAGCACTAGGCAAAAGCCTTGATTTTTCCTTAAAAAGAAATCATCAGGATGTCTGACTCCATCCAGACCTTTGGATGTGTGATTTCATTATTCATGGACGGTGCTGTTCTCCTGGCTTCTGCTCTGTGGTTTATGGAATATGTGCATAAGGAAGCTCTCCCTTTCATAAACTGATCTCTTTACCCTCTCAGCCCAGAATAACTTTCCATTTATTCCTCTGATAAAGTGTTGATGCCGTGAGCCAGCATATATTAAATCTGTCATTACACAAACACAGTACTAGACTTTTTTTAATATAATTTATTTTATTATCATTAATCTACAATTACATGTGCAATATTACGGTTATTAAACTACCCCTTCATCAGGTCGCCCCCACCAACCCCATTACAGTCACTGTCCATCAGCATAGTGAGATGCTATAGAATCACTACTTGTCTTCTCTGAGTTGTACAGCCCTCCCCGTGCCCCCCCAACATTACATCTGCTAATTGTAGTGCCCCCTTTTCCCTCTTATCCCTCCCTTCTGACCCATTTTCCCCAGTCCCTTTCCCTTTGGTAACTATTAGTCCGTTCTTGGGTTCTGTGAGTCTGCTGCTGTTTTGTTCCTTCAGTATTTTTTCTTTCTTCTTATACTCCACACATGAGTGAAATCATTTGATACTTGTCTTTTTCGGCTTGGCTTATTTCACTGAGCATAACACCCTCTAGCTCCATCCATGTTGTTGCAAATGGTAGGATTTGTTTTCTTCTTATGGCTGAATAATATTCCATTGTGTATATGTACCACCTCTTCTTTATCCATTCATCTACTGATGGACACTTAGGTTGCTTCCATTTCTTGGCTATTGTAAATAGTGCTGCAATAAGCATAGGGGTGCATCTGTCCTTTTCAAATTGGGCTGCTGCATTCTTAGGGTAAATTCCTAGGAGTGGAATTCCTGGGTCAAATGGTATTTCTATTTTGACTTTTTTGAGGAACCTCCATACTGCTTTCCACAATGGCTGAACTAATTTGCAGTCCCACCAGCAGTGTAGGAGGGTTCCCTGTTCTCCACATCCTTGCCAACATTTGTTGTTGTTTGTGTTTTGGATGTTGGCCATCCTCACTGGTGTGAGGTGATATCTCATTGTGGTTTTAATCTGCATTTCTCTGATGATTAGTGATGTGGAGCATCTTTTCATGTGCCTGTTGGCCATCTGAACTTCTTCTTTGGAGAAGTGTCTATTCATGTCCTCTGCCCATTTCTTAATTGGATTATTTGCTTTCTGTTTGTTAAGGTGCATGAGTTCTTTATATATTTTGGATGTCAACCTTTATCAGATACGTTTTTTATGAATATATTCTCCCATACTGTAGGATGTCTTTTGTTCTACTGATGGTGTCCTTTGCTGTGCAGAAGCTTTTCAGCTTGATATAGTCCCACTTGTTCATTTTTGCTTTTGTTTCCCTTGCCCGGGGAGATATGTTCATGAAGAAGTTGCTCATGTTTATGTCCAAGAGATTTTTGCCTATGTTTTTTTCTAAGAGTTTTATGGTTTCATGACTTACATTCAGGTCTTTGATCCACCTTGAGTTTACCTTTGTGTATGGGGCTAGACAGTAGTCCAGTTTCATTCTCTTACATGTAGCTGTCCAGTTTTTCCAACACCAGCTGCTGAAGAGGCTGTCATCTCCCCATTGTATATCCAAGGCACTTTTATCAAATATTAATTGACTGTATATGTTTGGGTTAATGTTTGGATTTTCTATTCTGTTCCACTGGTCTGTGGGTCTGTTTTGTGCCAATACCAAATTGTCTTGATTACTGTGGCTTTGTAGTAGAGCTTGAAGTCAGGGAGTGTAATTCCCCCTGTTTTATTCCTCCTTCTCAGGATTGATTTGGCTATTCGGGGTCTTTTGTGGTTCCATATGCATTTTAGAATTATTTGTTCTAGTTCATTGAAGAAAGCTGTTGGTAGTTTGATAGGGATTGCATTGAATCTGTAGATTGCTTTAGGTAATATAGCCATTTTGACAATATTTATTTTTCCTAGCCAAGAGCATAGGATGCATTTCCATTTGTTAGTGTCCTCTTTAATTTCTCTTAGAAGTGTCTTGTAGTTTTCAGAGTACAGGTCTTTCACTTCCTTCGTTAGGTTTATTCCTAGGTATTTTATTCTTTTTGATGCAATTGTGAATGGAATTGTTTTCTGATTTCTCTTTCTGTTAGTTCATCATTAGTGTATAGGAAAGCAACAGATTTCTGTGTTAATTTTGTATCCTGCAACTTTGCTGAATTCAGATATTAGTTCTAGTAGTTTTGGAGTGGAGTCTTTAGGGTTTTTTATGTACAATATCATGTCATCTGCAAATAGTGACAATTTGACTCCTTCTTTACCAATCTGGATGCCTTGTATTTCTTTGTTTTGTCTGATTGCCATGGCTAGGACCTCCAGTACTATGTTGAATAACAGTGGAGAGAGTGGGCATCCCTGTCTTGTTCCCTATCTTAGATGAAAAGCTTTCAGCTTCTCGCCGTTAAGTATGATGTTAGCTGTGGGTTTGTCATATATGGCCTTTATGATGTTGGGGTACTTGCCGTCTATACCCATTTTGTTGAGAGTTTTAATCATGAATGGATGCTGAATTTTGTCAAATGCTTTTTCAGCATCTATGGAGATGATCATGTGGTTTTTGTTCTTCTTTTTATTGATGTGATGGATGATGTTGATGGATTTTCGAATGTTGTACCATCCTTGCATCCCTGGGATGAATCCACTTGATCATGGTGTATGATCCTCTTGATGTATTTTTGAATTCGGTTTGCTAATATTTTGTTGAGTATTTTTGCATCTACGTTCATCAGGGATATTGGTATGTAATTTTCTTTTTTGGTGAGGTCTTTGCCTGGTTTTGGTATTAGAGTGATGCTGGCTTCATAGAATGAGTTTGGAAGTATTCCCTCCTCTTCTTTTTTTTGGAAAACTTTAAGGAGAATCGGTGTTATTTCTTCTCTATATGTCTGGTAGAATTCAGAGGTGAATCCATCAGGCCCGGGGATTTTGTTCTTGGGTAATTTTTTGATTACCAATTCGATTTCGTCGCTGGTGATTGGTCTGTTTGGTTTTTCTGTTTCTTGCTTGGTCAGTCTTGGAAGGTTGTATTTTTCTAAGAAGTTGTCCATTTCTTCTTTGTTTTCCAGCTTGTTAGCATATAGATTCTCATAATATTCTCTTATGATTCTTTGTATTTCTGTGGGGTCCGTCGTGATTTTCCCTTTCTCATTTCTGATTGTGTTTATGTGTGTAGATTCTCTTTTTCTCTTAATGAGTCTGGCTAGGGGTTTATCTATTTTGTTTATTTTTTCAAAGAACCAGCTCTTGGTTTTATTGATTTTTTCTATTGTTTTATTCTTCTCAATTTTATTTATTTCTTCTCTAATCTTTATTATGTCCCTCCTTCTGGTGACTTTGGGCCTCATTTATTCTTCTTTTTCCAATTTCAGTAATTGTGTCTTTGGACTATTCATTTGGGAATGTTCTTCCTTCTTTAAATAGGCCCAGATTGCAATATACTTTCCTCTTAGAACTGCCTTTGCTGCGTCCCACAGAAGTTGTGGCTTTGTGTTGTTGTTGTCATTAGTCTCCATATATTCTTTGATTTCTGTTTGATTTGGTCGTTAACCCATTGATTAATTAGGAGAGTGTTGTTAAGTCTCCATGTATTTGTGAGCCTTTTTGATTTCTTTCTAAAATTTATTTCTAGTTTTATACCTTGGTGATCTGAGAAGTTGGTTGGTAGGATTTCAATATTTTTGAAATTACTGAGGTTCTTTTTGTGGCTAGTATGTGGTCTTTTCTGGAAAATGTTCCATGTGCACTTGAGAAGAATGTGTATCCTGTTGCTTTTGGGTGTAGAGTTCTGTAGATGTCTGTTAGGTCCATCTGTTCTAGTGTGTTGTTCAGTGCCTCTGTGTCTTTACTTATTTTCTGTCTGGTTGATCTGTCCTCTGGAGTGAGTGGTGTGTTGAAGTCTCTAAGATGAATGCATTGCTGTCTATTTCCTCCTTTAATTCTGTTAGTATTTGTCTCACATATGCTGGCGCTCCTGTGTTGGGTGCATATATATTTATAATGGTTATATCTTCTTGTTGGACTGACCCCTTTATCATTATGCAATGTCCTTCTTTATCTTTTGCTACTTTCTTCATTTTGAAGTCTATTTTGTCTGATACAAGTACTGCAACACCTGCTTTTTTCTCCTTGTTGTTTGCATGAAATAACTTTTTCCATCCCTTCACTTTTAGTCTGTGTATATCTTTGGATTTGAGGTGAGTTTCTTGTTGGCAGCATATAGAAGGGTCTTGCTTTTGTATCCATTCTGTTACTCTGTCTTTTGATTGGTGCATTCAGTCCATTTACATTTAGGGTGATTATTGATAGGTATGTATTTATTGCCATTGCTGGCTTTAGATTCGTGGTTACCAAGGGTTCAAGGGTTGCTTCTTTAGTATCTAACATCTAACTTAACTTTCTTGTTAAGTTATTGTAAACACTGTCTGATGTTTCTTTATTTCTCTCCCTTCTTATTCCTCCTCCTCCATTCTTTCTATAATAGGTGTTTTATTCTTTGCCTTTAGTTAGTATTTGGATGGTCTGCTTTCTTTGCTATGATTTTTTTTTTCTCTGGTGACATCTTTTTAGCCTTAGGTGTGCTTCCATCTAAAGCAGTCCATTTAAGATATCCTGTAGTGGTGGTTTATGAGAGGCAAACTCTCTCAACTTTTATTTGTCTGGAAATTGTTTAATCCCTCC
>JAVSCE010004542.1:0-27614 GCA_032199065.1 Smutsia gigantea
GATGTATATTTATGCATGTGTGTGAATGTAGTTGTATGCTTATGTATGTGTATGTATGTAGATGTATTTTTATGTAAGTGTGTGTATGTACGTGTATGTTTATGTATGTATATGTGTATAGGTGTATGTTTATGTATGTGTATATGTGTAGGTGAATGTTTATGTATGTGTGTGAATGTAAGTGTATGTTTTTGTGTTAAGTATGTATGTATATTTATGTATGTATGTAAATGTATGTTTGTTTATGTGTGTGTATATAGGTGTTTGTTTGTGTATGTTGGTGCATGTTTATGTATGTGTGTGTATGTTGGTGCATGTTTATGTATGTGGGTGTATGTGGATATATATTTATATATGTGTGTGTATTTTGGTGTATGTTAATGTATGATTGTGCATGTAGGTGTATGTTTATAAATGTGTGTTTATTAATTTATATATGTATATGTATGTCTGTGTATGTAGGTCTATGTTTATGTATGTAGGTGCATGTTAGTATGTGTGTATGTAAAAGATTGTTTATGTATGTTTTGGTATCTAGATATATATTTATGTATGTGTGTGTATGTATTTGTATGTTTGTGTATGTGTCTATATGTAGGTGTGTGATTATATATGTGTATATGTACGTGTATGTTTATGTATGTCTATATATGGAGATGCATGTTTATGTATGTAGGTGCATGTTTATGTATGTGTGTGTATGTAGATGAATGTTTATGTATGTGTGTGTATATGGATGTATATTTATGTATGTGTGTGCATGTAGATGTATGTTTATATATGTGTCTGTAGGTTTGTGTATGTGTTTTTATTTTTGTGTATGTAAGTGTATGTTTAGTATGTGTTTGTATGAAGGCATATTTTATGTATGTGTATGGATGTAGACGTCTGTTTATGTATCTGTGTGCATATGTGTATATTTATGTATTTATGTAAAAGTATGTTTATATATGTGTGTGCATGTTGTATATTTGCGTATGTAGATGTATGTTTAAGTATGTGTGTGTATGTAGATGTATATTTATGTATCTGTGTGTATTTATGTGTATTTCTAGCTATGTGTATGTATGTAGATGTATGTTTATGTATGTGTCTGTATGTATGTGTATGTTGATGTATGTCTCTGTATATAGGTGTATGTTTATATATGTGTGTGTATGCTGATGTATATTTATGTATGTGTGTGCATGTATATGCATGTTTATGTATGTGTATGTATGTAGATGTATGTTTATGTATGTGTGTGCATATGTGCATATTCATGTATGTATGTAAAAATATGTTTATATACGTGTATGTATGTTGTTGTATATTTGTGTATGTAGGTGCATGTTTATGTATGTTTGTGTATGTAGATGTACGTTTATGTATGTGTGTGTATGTAGATATATATTTAGGAATGTATCTGTATGTATGTGTATTTTCATGTATCTGTATGTATGTAGATGTATGTTTATGTATGTGTGTATATATGTGTATGTTAATGTATGTCTGTGTATGTAGGTGTATGTTTATGTATGTGTGTGTATGTAGGTGTATGTGTGTGTATGTAGGTGTATGTTTATGCATGTGTATTTATGTAGATGTATGTTTATATATGTGTGTGTATCTAGGTGTATGCTTGTGTATGTAGTTGCATGTTTTTGTATGTGTGTGCATGTAGATTTATGTTTATGTATGTGTGTGTATGTAGATGTATATTTATGTATGTGTGTGATTGTAGATGTGTGTTTATGTATGTGAATATATGTAGATATATGTCTATGTATGTGTGTATGTAGTTTTATGTTTTTGTGGGTGTCTCTATGTAGGTGTATGATTATATATGTGTGCGTATGTAGGTGTATGTTTACGTATGTTTATGTATGTATGTGTATGTATTTTTATGTTTTTGTATGTGTGTCTATGTAAGTGTATTTTTATGATGTGTGTCTATGTGGGCATATGTTTATGTATCTGTATGTATGTAGATGTGTTTATCAATATGTGTGTATGTACATGCATGTTTAGTATGTGTGTGTATGTAGGTGTATGTTTATGTATGTGTATGTATGTAGATGTATGTTTATATGTGTGACTGTATGTTTGTGTATGTGTGTGTATTTTTCTGTAAGTTTGTGTATGTAAGTGTATGCTTATAGATGTGTTTGTATTTAGGCATATTTTATGTATGTGTATTTATGTAGATGTGTGTTTATGTATGTGTGTGTATGTAGGTGTGTGTTTATGTATTTGTATGTATGGAGGTTTATGTGTATATATGTGGTTGTATGTAGATGTATGTTTATGTGAGTGCATGTAGGTGTCAGTTGATGTAGGTGCATGTTTATGTATGTATATGTATGTAGATGCATTTTAATGTATGTTTGTGTATGTATGTGTATGTTTATGTATCTCTATGTATATAGGTGTATGTTTATGTATGTGTATGTATGTAGATGTGTGTTTATGTATGTGGTTTTATGTAGGTTTATGTTTATGCATGTGTGTGTATGTAGGTACATGTTTATATATGTGTGTGTATGTAGATATATGTTTATGTATGTCTGTGTATGTAGATGTATATTTATGTATGTGTGTATGCAGTGTGTATGCTTTTGTGTGTGCATGTATATAGATGTATTTTTATGTATGTATGTGTATGTATCCATGTTTATGTATGACTATGTATATAGGTTTATGTTTATATATGTGTATATATGTAGGTGTATGTTTTTGTATGTGTGTGTATGTACGTGTATGTTTATGTATGTTTAGTATGGGTGTATGTTTATGTATATATGTAAATGTATGTTTTTTATGTATTTAGGTGTATGTTTGTATATGTAGGTGCATGTTTATATATGTGTGTGTATGTAGATGTATGTATATGTATGTGTGTGTATGTAGATGTATATTTATGTATTTGTGTGTATGTAGCTGTATGTTTATGTATGTGTATGTATGCAGATGTATGTTTATGTATGTATGTGTATGTTTGGTATGTGTGTGTTTGTTTGTGTATTTGTGTCTATATGTTTGTTTATGTATGTGTGTCTATATAGGTGAATGATTTTCTTTGTGTATGTATGTAGATGTGTGTTTATCTATGTGTGTGTATGTAGATGTGTGTTTATGTGTGTGTGTGTATTTTGGTGTATTTATGTGTGTGTGTATGTATGTGTAGGATTATATGTGTGTGTGCATGTAGGTTTATGTGTCTGTGTGTTTGTGTATGTGTGTGTATCTAGGTGTATGTTTATGTACATGTGTGTATGTAGGTGTAAGTTAATGTGTGTGTATGTATGTAAATGTATGTTTATGTATGTGCGTGTATGTACGTGTATGTTTTTGTATGTGTGTCTATTCTGTTGTATGTTTATATATGTGTATGTGTGTAGATGTTTGTTATTGTACATGTGTGTAGGTTGATGTATGTTTTTGTGTGTGTGTGTATGTAAGTGTATGATTATATATGAGTGTGTATGTAGTTGAATTTTTATGTATGGTATGTATGTAGATGCATGTTTATGTATGTGTGTGTATGTTTGTGTATGTGTGTGTATGTAAGTTTATGTTTATGTATATGTATGTATGTAGATGTGTGTTTATGTATGTGGTTTTATGTAGGTTTATGTTTATGCATGTGTGTGTATGTAGGTGCATGTTTATGTATGTGTGTGTATGTAGATATATGTTTATGTATGTCTGTGTATGTAGATGTATATTTATGTATGTGTGTGTATGTAGAGTGTATGTTTATTTATGTGCATGTATGTAGATGTATTTTTATGTATGTGTGTGTATGTATGTATGTTTTTGTATGACTATATATATAGGTTTATGTTTATTTATGTGTATATATGTAGGTGTATATTTATCTATTTGTGTGTATGTAGGTGTATGTTTATGTATGTGTTTGTATTTAGGTGTATGTTTGTATATGTGTATGTGTGTAGATGTATGCTTATGTATGTGTGTGCATATGAGTATATTTATGTATGAATGTAAAGTATGTTTATGTAATTGTGTGTATGTTGTATATTTGTGTATGTAGGTGCATGTTTATGTATGTGTGTATGTAGATGTATATTAATGTATGTGGGTGTAAGTAGATGTAGAATTATGTATGTAGGTGTATGTAGGTGTATCTTTATGTATGTAGATGTATGTTTACGTATGTGTGTGTATGTAGGTGTATGTTAATGTATGTGTATGTATGTAGGTTTATGTTTATGTATGTGTGTCTATGCTGGTGTATGTTTATGCATGTGTATGTATGCAGATGTATGTGTAGGTGTATTTCTGTATGTAGTTTTATGTTTGTGTTGTATTTAGGTATGTTATATGTGTGTCTGTAAGTATGGTATGTTTATGTATGTGTATGTATGTAGATGCATGTTTATGAATGTGTGTGTTTTTTTTGGGTATGTGTGTGTATGTAAGTGTATTTTTATGTATGTGAGTGTATGTAGGCGTTTGTTTATTTATGTGTATGTATGTAGATGTGTGTATATGACTGTGTGTATGTTGGTGTATGTTAAGGTATGTGTGTGTATGTAGGTGTATGTTTGTGTGTGTGTATGTTGGTGTATGATTTTATTGTGTGTGCACGTAGGTGTATATATGCCTATGTTTGTGTATGTGTGGTATGTAGGTTTATGTTTTTTAATGTGTGTGAATGTAGGTGTATGTTAATATATGTGTAAGTATGTAGATGAATGTTTATGCATATGTGTGTGTATGTAGGGGTATTTTTATATTGGTGTGCATACGTAAGTGTATGTTTATGTGTGTTTGTCTATGCAGGCACATGTTTATGCATGTGTGTTTGTATGCTGGTGTATGTTTATGTATGTGTGTTTATGTGTGCATGTTTATATGTGTGTGTGTATGTAGGTGTATGTTTATGTATGTTTATGTATGTAGATGTAAGTTTATATATGTGTCTGTATGTGTATGTGTGTGTAGGTTTGTTGATGTGTGTGTATGTAAATGTATGTTTATATATGTGTTTGTATGTAGGTGTATTTTATATTTGCGTATGTATGTAGATGTGTGTTTATGTATGTGGGTGTATGCAGGTGTATGTTTATGTATGTGTATCTGTGTAGATTTCTGTGCATATATGCGTATGTATGTAGATGTAGGTTTATGTATGTGTGTGTATGTGTGTATGTTTATATATGTATGTAAATGTATGTTTATGTATGTGTGTGTATGTAGGTGTATATTTGTGCATGTAGGTCCATGTTTATATGTGTGTGTTTATGTAGATGTATGTTTATGCATGTGTGTATATGTAAATGTATATTTAAGTACGTGTTTGTATGTAGGTTTATGTTTATGTATGTGTATTCATGTGGATTTTTGTTTATGTATGTGAGATTATGTAATTGTATGTTTATGTATGTCTGTGTATGTAGGTGTATCTTTATGTTTTGTGTGTATGTAGTGTATGTTTATGTATGTGTGTGTAGGTAGGTGTATGTTTGTATGTGTATGTATGTAGATGTATGTTTATGTATGTGTGTGTATGTAGGTGTATGTTTCTCTGTGTGTGTATGTAGGTGTATGTTTCTCTGTGTGTGTATGTAGGGGTATGTTTATATGTGTGTGTCCATGCTGGTGTGTGTTTGTGTATGTTTGTGTGTATGTACACGTATTTTATGTATGTGTATGTATGTACTTGTGTCTTTATGTATGTGGGTGTATGTAGGTGTAAGTTTATGTATGTGTCTGTATGTAGGTTTATGTGTATATATGTGTATGTAGATGTATGTTTATATATGTGTGTGCATGTATGTTTATGTATGTATTTAAATGTATGTTCATGTATGTGTGTGCATGTAGGTGTATATTTCTGTATGTAGGTCCATGTTTATATATGTGTGTGTGTATGTAGATGTATGTTTATGCATGTGTATATGTAGATGTATATTTAAGTATGTGTGTGTATGTAGTTGTATGTTTATGTATGTGTATGTATGTAAATTTTTGTTTATGTATGTTTGTTTATGTAAGTGTATGTTTATGTATGTGTATGTATTTAGATGTATGTATATGTCTGTGTATGTAGTTTTATGTTTATGTATGTGTGTCTATGAAGTTGTATGTTTATGTATCTTTATGTATGTAGATGTATATTTATGTATGTGTGTGTATGTGTATGTTTAACTATGTCGGTGTAAGTAGGTGTATTTTTATCTATGTGTGTGTACGTAGGTGTATGTTTTTGTGTGTGTGTGTGTATGTTTATGTATGTATGTAAATGTATGTTTGCGTATGTGTGTGTATGAGGTGTCTGTGTATGTAGGTGCATGTTTTGTATGTGTGTGTATGTAGATATATGTTTATGTATGTGTTTGTATGTATGGCCTTGCATATGTATGTGTGTGTATGTCGGTGTACGTTTATGAATGTGTATGTATGTAGATGTAAGTTTATATATGTGTGTGTATGTTTGTTTAAGTGTGTGTATGTAATTGTATGATTATGTATGTCTCTGTATGTAGGTGTGTGTTTATATATGTGTGTGTATGTAGGGTATGTTTATGTATGTGTGTGTACGTAAGTTTATAATTATGTATGTGTATGTATGTGGATGTATGTTTATGTATGTGTCTGTATGTATGTGTATGTTTCTGTGTGTGCATGAAGGTGTATGTTTATATGTGTGTGTGCATGTAGCTGTAACTTTGTGTATGTTTATGCATGTGTGTGTATGTATGTGTGTTATGTAGGTGTATGTTTATGTATGTGTATGTATGTAGATGAATGTTTATGTATGTGTGTGTATGTAGTGTTATGTTTATATATGTGTGTCTATGAAGGTGTTTGTTTATGTATGAGTATATATGCAGATGCATATTTATGTATGTGTATGTATGTGTATGTTTTTGTGTGTGTGTATGTGGGTGTGTTTATGTATGTATGTAAAAGTATCTTTGTGTGTGTGTATGTAGGTGTCTGTTGTGTATTTATGTGCATGTATATGTATGTGTGTGAATGTACATATATGTTTATGTATGTGTTTGTATGTATGTCCTTGTATACGTATGTGTGTCTATGCAGGTATATGTTTATGTATGTGTGTGTATGTAGATGTATGTTAATGAATGTGTGTATGCAGGTTTATGTTTGTGTGTGTGTATGTAGCTGTATGATTATATATGTGTGTGTATGTAGGTTTATGTTTATATATGTGTGTGTATGTATGTGTATGTTTATGTATGTCTGTGTATGCAGGTGTATGTTTATCTATGTTTGTGTATGTAGGTGTATGTTTATGTATGTGTGTGTAAGTAGGGTCTGTTTGTGTATGTATGGGCATTTTTATGTATGTGTGTGTATGTAGATGTATGTTTATGTATGTCGGTGTATGTAGATGTATATTTATGTATGTGTGAATATAGTTGAATGTTTATGTATGTGTATGTATGTAGATAAATTTTTATGTAAGTGTGTGTATGTATGTATATGTTTATGTATGTATATGTATATAGGTGTATGTTTATGTATGTGTATATATGTAGGTGAATATTTATGTATGTGTGTGAATGTAGGTGTATGTTTTTGTTTGTTCAGTATGTATGTACATTTATGTATGTATGTAAAAGTATGTTTGTGTATGCGTGTGTATATAGGTGTATGTTTGTGTATGTTGGTGCATGTTTATGTATGTGTGTGTATGTAGATGTATGTTCATGTATGTGTTTGTATGTAGATGTATATTTATGTATGTGTGTGTATTTAGGTGTATGTTTATGTATGAGTGTGTATGTAGGTGTATGTTTATAAATGTGTGTTTATTAATTTATATATGTAAATGTATGTATATGTATGCCTGTGTATGTACTTGTATGTTTATGTATGTAGGTGACTGTTAGTATATGTGTGTGTATGTAAAGGATTTTTTATGTGTGTGTTGGTATTTAGATATATATTTATGCATGTGTGTGTATGTATTTGTATGTTTGTGTTTGTGACTATATGCAGGTGTGTGATTATATATGTGTGTGTATGTACGTGTATGTTTATATATGTCTATATATGCAGATGTATGTTTATGTATGTAGGTGCATGTTTATGTATGTGTGTGTATGTAGATGTATGTTTATGTATGTGTGCGTATATAGATATATATTTATGTATGTGTGTGCATGTAGATGTATGTTTATATATGTGTCTGTATGTTTGTGTATGTGTTTTTATTTTTGTGTATGTAAATGTACGTTTATGTATGTGTTTGTATGTAGGCATATTTTATGTATGTGTATGGATGCAGACGTCTGTTTATGTATGTGTGTACATATGTGCATATTTATGTATGTATGTAAAAGTATGTTTATATATGTGTGTCTATGTTGTATATTTGAGTATGTAGATGTATGTTTATGTATGTCTGTGTACGTAGGTGTATGTTTATGTATGTGTATGAATGTACATGTATTTTTATATATGTGTCTGTATGTATCTGTATGGGTGTGTATGTTTGTGTATGTGTGTGTATGTAAGTGCATGTTTATGTATGTGTTGTATTTTTGTCTATTTTATGTATGTGTATGTATGTAGATGTTTGTTTATGTATGTGTGTTTGTTTATGTACGTGTGTGTATGTAGGTTTATGTGTAAATATGTGTATGTACGTAGATGTATATTTATGTATGTGTGTGCATGTGTATATGTTTATGTAGTATGTAAATGTATTTTTGTGTTCGTGTTTTTATGTAGGTGTCTGTGTATGTACGCGCATGTTTATGTATGTGTGTGTATGTAGATTTATGTTTATGTGTGTGTTTTATGCAGAAGTATATTTATGTATGTGTGTGTATGTAGGTGCATGTTTATGTATGTGTGCATGTACATGTATGTTTATGTATGTGTGTGTATGTGTGTATGTTTATGTATGTATGTAAATGTACGTTTATGTATGTGTGTGCATGTAGGTGTATGTTTATGTATGTGAATATATGTAGATGTATGTTTTACTATGTGTGTGTATGTAGCTATAATTTTCTGTGTGTTTCTCTATGTAGATGTATGATTATATAAGTGTGTATGTAGGTGTATGTTTATGTATGTGTATGTATGTTGATGTATGTTTATGTATCTTTGTGTATTATTCTGTATGTGTGGGTATGTTTGTGTATGTGTGTCTATGTAAGTGTGTTTATGATGTGGCTATGTAGGCGTATATTTATGTATGTGTATGTATGTAGATGTGTGTTTATCTATGTGTGTGTATGTAGTTGCATGTTTATGTATGTGAGTGTATGTAGGTATATGTTTATATATGTGTATGCATGTAGATGTATAATTATATATCTGTCTGTATTTTAGTGTATGTGTGTGTATGTTTGTGTATGTGTGTATGTAAGTGTATGTTTATATATATGTTTGTATGTAGGCATATTTTATGTATGCGTATGTATTTAGATGTGTGTTTATGTATGTGGGTTTATGTAGGTGTATGTTTGTGAATGTAGTTGCATGTTTATGTATGTGTGTGTATGCAGATGTATGTTTATGTATGTGTGTGTATGTTCATGTATATTTATGTATGTGTATGTAGGTGTATGTTTATGTATGTGTATGTATGTAGATGTGTGTTTATGTATGTGTGTGTATGTAGGGGTATGTTTATGTATGTGTGTGTATGTAGGTATATGTTTATATATGTGTATGTATGTAGATGTATGTTTATGTACGTGTGTGTATGCAGTTTTATGTTGTGTGTGTGTGTATTTAGTTCCATGATAATATATGTGTGGGTATGTAGGTGCATGTTTATGTATGGTATGTATGTAGATATATGTTTATGTATGTGTGTGTCTACATTTGTGTATGTGTGTGTATGTTTGTGTATGTGTGTGTATTTAAGTGTATGCTTATGTATGTGTGTGTATGTATGTGTATGTTTATATATGTCTGTGTATGTAGGTGTATGTTTATCTATGTGTGTGTATGTAGGTGTATGTTTATGTATGAGTGTGCATGTGTGTATATTTATGTATGTATGTAAATGTATGTTTATGTATTTGTGTATGTTTATGTATGAGTGTGCATGTGTGTATATTTATGTATGTATTTAAATGTATGTTTATATATGTGTGTGTATGTAGGTGTCTCTTTGTGTATGTAGGTGCATGTTTACCTATGTGTCTGTTTGTAGATTTGTTTCTGTATGTCTGTGTATGTAGATTTATATTTATGTATCTGTGTGTATGTAGGTGTATATTTATGTATGTGTGTGTATGTATGTGTGTGTATGTTGGTGTGTTTATGTATGTGTGTGTATGTGTGTTAATGTATATATATAAATGTATGTATATGTATGCCTGTGTATGTCGGTGCATGTTTATATATGTGCTTGTATGTAGATGATTGTTTATGTATGTGTGGTTTTTTAGATGTATATTTATGTATGTGTGTGTATGTATGTATATGTTTATGTATGTGTATATATGTAGATGTATTTTTATGTATGTGTGTGTGTGTAGGTGTATGTTAATGTGTGTGTATGTATGTAAATGTGTGTTTATGTATGTGCGTGTATGTTGGTGTATGTTTACCTATGTGTGTCTATGCTGGTGTATGTTTATACATGTGTATGTATGTAGACTTATGTTTATGTACGTGTGTGAATTCAGATATTAGTTCTAGTCGTTTTCGAGTGGAGTCTTTTGGGTTTTTTATGTACGATGTCATGTCATCTGCAAATAGTGACAATTTGACTTCTTCTTTACCAATCTGGATGACTTGTATTATTAAAACCATCTTAAAGAAATTCATTTGGATCAGAGCCAGCCTGATCACACATACAGATTCTTCTCCCAAGATTCCTTTTCACAGGCCTTGTACAACTGTCTTCTTTATGTTCAGCTTTTGTCCTAAGGTTTCCTTAGTTCAGTAACCAGCCTCTCACAATTCCAGGACACTTTCTTCCTCTCTCTTCCTCTCTTTCTTCCGTTTCTCCTTTCCTCCACACCACCCCGTCCCTCCACACGTCCGCCACCCCTCCCCCCACCGCAATGAAAATGCATTTCTGTGTCTCCTGCCTTCTTTGACTGAAAGCATGCATCCCAGTTTTCTTGCATACAGAGATCGTTCCTTTAGTATTGCCAGTGGCTTTTTCAACACTAAGAAGGATTCTGAGCTGGCAGAGACCTTGATTCATTTTTAATTTATAAAATTTTGATTTCTATTGTTAAATTTCACGCATATCAAAAATGTGTGGAGAACGACCATCACTCAGCTTTCATAAAACCACTATTCTCACATTTAATATTTTTTAATCCAGTAATACATAGCAGATGCAAATGTAAGCGTCCCGTGTATAACTTGAGCAAATTTGCCTCTTTTTTTCGAAAGGTAAACACACCAGGTTTAGGTGTTCACCTTTCTCATGTGTATTTTTAGGCTTTTAGTAAACGTGTCACATCAGTCACCTTCTCCATCTCCCTCTCTCTCACTCACCCTCTAGCAGACTTGGTACACTAGGAAAACGGTGAAAATATACTTATCTCTCTATGACCCCAAAGGGACAATGAAAGTCTTCACAGGCAAATATGGAAGGGGAATTAGTTGCTGGAAAATCTCAGCTCTGTTACTAGGAAGCACACTCCATTTTCTTAATGAATGAAAGACCGATTCAAGGCCACACACAGCATAAGAAAATAGTTTGAGAAGATGATACCTTTAAAGACAACACACACACACACACACATCAGCCTTTCACAGTCTCTCACAAAGAAAGAGCAGACCAACAGTCCCAGGTAAGCTTGTCTTTCTGACACCGAGACAACTAGGTTTGACTGTTTCACCAGCTTCCTTCTGCTATTGAAATCATCCTTTTTTTTTAGAAGGGTTTATACGTGGCTTTATTCTCCCAGCACTGGGAGAACATGTTGATCGAGCACTGGGATACCATCTGCATCCAGCAGAGTGCAGGCCCATAGCCCATCTCCCTCTCTCCCTCCATGCAGAACACGGGGCGGAGCTCTTTATACAGGGACTCCTCCAGTAATAGCTCAGTGCCCGCAGGTGTGGAAGCATTTGCCAAGCAAGAGGCCAAGTACATCATCGAGGAGCTTAGGGTCAGTTGAGGGTCCTGGCCAGAGGAACTTCCGTTTCCCCCACAGAAACTAATGTCACCTATTAGCTCTGCTCACCTTTCCCTGTCATTCCCACTGACCTTTTACCAATCCCCCATTCTCTATCCTGAGAGAAATCCCTGCAGCATTACTGCTTCCCTGTCAGGCACATCCCATGCAAACCCGCCCCTCGGCCCTTTTTGCGTCTTTGCTTTCTCTGGGGGTCGTCATCACGCCCTTTTCCTCCTCAGCCACCATTTCACGGCTGTGCGTGGAAAGCCAGCGAGAAACATGGCTTTTGCTCCCAGTGTGCTGCCGATCTGGTTCTCTGGCCTGCTGGGGGCAGTGTTGCGATGCACGCCCGTCCTCCTTCCCGGCGCTCCCCCGCACTTCGTGCCTTAAAAAACAGCACTCAGTAGCTTCTCAGCGAAAATCGCCCGCTCTTCTGCTGCGCCTGCTACACAGCGTCTTCTTGCCTTGTAGCCTCCTGGCACACCTCACGGCCAAAGGAGGGAGGAAAGCCCTTTGCCTTTCACCTCGGCCTTGTTCTTCCCGGGATGACCGCTGTCCTGAACAAGTGGACTTTCTGGATCTCTGCGTATAGTTGGTGGTTCCCCCCACGTCGTTTTCGCTCTCACGGACCGTCCTCAGTAAATCCTTCGGTCTTGCTGGTCGACCTCGGTGGCGACAATTCGGAGGACACGGAGATATCATAACCTGAACCGCAGTGCCTGCACCCAAAGATCAGCAGGAATATTATTTTGGTTAAACGTCGGCACAGCAGGGTCTTCTTGAATGTAGTAATGTCCACTTTTTTCTTTTTTCTTTATGTCATTAATCTACAATTAAATGAATAATATTATGTGATTACATTACCACTTTCATCGTGTCTCCCCCCAACCCATTACAGTCATTTTCCATCAGTGTAGTGGGATGCTATAGAATCACTACTTGTCCTCTCTGGGTTGTACAGCCCTCCCCGTGCCCCTCTTAACAGTACATCTGCTAATCGTAATGTCCCTTTTTCCCCCTTGCCCCTCCCTTCCCACCCATCCTCCCCAGTAACTTTTCCTTAGGTAACTATTTGTCCGTTCTTGGGTTCTGTGACTCTCCTGCTGTTTTGTTCCTTCAGTTTTTTCTCAGTTCTTATACTACACATATGAGTGAAATCATTTGGTACTTGTCTTTTTCAGCTTGGCTTATTTCACTGATCATAATACCCTCTGGCTCCATCCATGTCGTTGCAAATGGTAGGATTTCTTTTCTTCTGATGGCTCTCTAATATTCCATTGTGTATATATGCCACCTCTTCTTTTTCCATTCATCTACTGATGGACACTTAGGTTGCTTCCATTTCTTGGCTATTGTAAATAGTGCTGCCACAAACATAGGGGTTCATCTGTCTTTTTCATACTGGACAGCTGCATTCTGAGGGTCAATTCCTAGGATTGGAATTCCTGGTTCAAATGGTATTTCTAGTTTGAGTTTTTTGAGGCACCTCCATACTCTTTTCCACAACGGTTGAACTAATTTGCATTCCCACCAGCAGTGTAGGAGGGTTCCCTTTTCTTCACATCCTCGCCAAGATTTGTTGTTGTTTGCTTTCTGGATGTTGGCCATCCTCACTGGTGTGAGGTGGTATCTCATTGAGGTTTTAATCTGCATTTCTCTGCTGATTAGTGATGTGGAGCATCTTTTCATGTGCCTGTTAGCCATCTGAATTTCTTCTCTGGAGAAGTGTCTATTCATGTCCTCTGCCCATTTCTTAATTGGATTTTTGTTTGTTGAGGTGCTTTGAGTTCTTTATATATTTTGGATGACAACCTCTTATCAGATACGTCATTTATGAATATATTCTCCCCTACTGTAGGATGTCTTTTTGTTCTACTGATGGTGCCCTTTGCTGTACAGGAGTTTTTCAGCTTCATAAAGTCCCTCTTGTTCATTTTTGCTTTTGTTTCCCTTGCTCGGGGAGATATGTTCATGAAGAGGTTGCTCATGTTTATGTCCAAGAGCTTTTTGCCTACATTTTTTTCTCAGTTTTATGGTTTCATGACTTACATTCAGGTTTCTGATCCACCTTGAGTTTACCTTTGTGTATGGGGTTAGATAGCAGTCCAGTTTCATTCTCTTACATGTAGCTGTCCAGTGTTTCCAACACCAGCTGCTGAAGAGGCCGTCATCTCCCCAATGTATATACAAGGCTCCCTTATCAAATATTAATTGACTGTATGTGTTTGGGTTGATGTTTGGATTTTTTATTGTATTCCACTGATCTGTGCCTCTGTTTTTGTGCCAATACCAAATTGTCTTGATTACTGTGGCTTTGTAGTAGAGCTTGAGTCAGGGAGTGTAATTCCTCCTCTTTTATTCCTCCTTCTCAGTATTGCTTTGGCTATTCAGGGTCTGTTGTGTGCCATATGAATTTTAGAACTATTTGTTCGAGTTCATGGAAGAAAGCTGTTGGTATTTTGATAGGGATTGCATTGAATCTGTATATTGCTTTAGGTATTATAGCCATTTTGACAATATCTATTCTTCCTAGCCAAGAGCGTGGGATACATTTCCATTTGTTAGTGTCCTCTTTAATTTCTCTTAGGAGTGTCTTGTAGTTTTCAGAGTACAGGTCTTTCACTTCCTTCGTTAGGTTTATTCCTAGGTATTTTATTCTTTTTGATGCAATTGTTAGTGGAATTGTTTGTCTGATTTCTCTTTCTTTTAGTTCATCGATAGTGTATAGGAAAGCAACCGATTTCTGTGTGTTCATTTTTGATCCTGCAACTTTGCTGAATTCAGATATTAGTTCTAGTCGTTTTCCAGTGGAGTCTTTAGGGTTTTTTATGTACAGTATCATGACATCTGCAAATAGTGACAATTTGACTTCTTCTTTACCAATCTGGATGCCTTGTATTATTAAAACCATCTTAAAGAAATTCATTTGGATCAGAGCCAACCTGATCACACATACAGATTCTTCTCCAAAGATTCCTTTTCACAGGCCTTGTACAACTGTCGTCTTTATGTTCAGCTTTTGTCCTAAGGTTTCCTTAGTTCAGTAACCAGCCTCTCACAATTCCAGGACACTTTCTCTCTCTTCCTCTTTTCCTTCCGTTTCTCTTTTCTTCCACCCCCACCCCTTCCCTCCACACGTCAGCCACCCCTCCCCCCACCGCAATGAAAATGCATTTCTGTGTCTCATACCTTCTTTGACTGAAAGCATGCATCCCAGTTTTCTTGCATACAGAGATGGTTCCTTTATTATTGCCTGTGGCTTTTTCAACACTAAGAAGGATTCTGAGCTGGCAGAGACCTTGATTGTTTTTTAATTTATAAAATTTTGGTTTCTATTGTTAAATATCACCCATATCAAAAATGTGTGGAGAACGACCATCACTCAGCTTTCATAAACCCACTATTCTCACATTTAATATTTTTTAATCCAGTAATACATAGCAGATGCAAATGGAAGCCTTCCATGTATAACTTGAGCCCATTTGTCTCCTTTTTCTAGAGAGGTAAACAGGCCAGATTCAGGTGTTCACTTTTCTCATGTGTGTTTTTAGGCTTTTAGTATACATGTCACATCAGTCACCCTCTCCTCTCCCTCTCCCTCTCTCTCCCGCACCCACTTGCACACTTGGTTCACTAGGAAATCGGTGAAAATATACTTATCTCTCTGTGTCCCCAAAGGGACAATGAAATTCTTCACAGGCAAATATGGAAGGGGAACTAGTTGCTGGAAAACTCAGCTCTGTTACTAGGAATCACACTCCATTTTCTTAATGAATGAACGACCGAATGAAGGCCACACACAGCATAAGAAAATAGTTTGAGAAGATGATGCCTTTAAAAACAACACACACACAAACAAACACATCAGCCGTTCACAGTCTCTCACAAAGGAAGAGCAGACCAAAAGTCCTAGGGAACTTTGTCTTTCTGACACAGAGAAAACTAGGTTTGAATGTTTCACGAGCATCCTTCTGCTATTGAAATCATCCTTTTTTTTTAGAAGGGTTTATACGTGGCTTTATTCTCCTGGCACTGTGAGAACATGTTGGTCGAGCACTGGGATACCATTCGCATCCAGCAGAGTGCAGGCCCATAGCCCAGCTCCCTCTCTCCCTACATGCAGAACACTGGGCGGAGCTCTTTATACAGGGACTCCTCCAGTAATAGCTCAGTGCCCGCAGGTGTGGAAGCATTCGCCAAGCAAGAGGCCAAGTACATCATCGAGGAGCTTAGGGTCATGTGTGGGTCCTGGCCAGTGGAACTTCCGTTTCCCCCACAGAAGCTAATGTCACCTATTAGCTCTGCTCACCTTCCCCTGTCATTCCCACTGACCTTTTACCAATCCCCCATTCCATACCCTGAGAGAAATCCCTGCAGCATTACTGCTGCCCTGTCAGGCACATCCCACACAAACCTGCAGCTCAGCCCTTTTTGCGTCTTTGCTTTCTCTGGGGGTCGTCGTCACGCCCTTTTCCTCCTCAGCCACCAGTTCACGGCTGTGCGTGTAAAGCCAGCGAGAAACATGGCTTTTGCTCCCGGTGTGCTGCCGCTCTGGTTCTCTGGCCTGCTGGGGGCAGTGTTGCGACGCGCGCCCGTCCTCTTTCCCGGCGCTCCCCGCCCATCGTGCCTTTAAAAACAGCACTCAGAGGCTTCTCAGCGAAAATCGCCCGCTTTTCTGCTGCGCCTGGTACACAGCGTCTTCCTGCCTTGTAGCCTCCTGGCACACCTCACGGCCAAAGGAGGGAGGAAAGCCCTTTGCCTTTCACCTCGGCCTTGTTCTTCCGGGGATGACCGCTGTCCTGAACAAGTGGCCTTTCTGGGTCTCTGCGTCTAGTCGGTGGCTCTCCCCACGTCGTTTTCGCTCTTACAGACCGTCCTCAGTAATATATGAATATATTCTCCATACTGTAGGATGTCTTTTTGTTCTACTGACGGTGTCCTTTGCTGTACAGAAGTTTTTCAGCTTCATATACTCCCTCTTGTTCATTTTTGCTTTTGTTTCCCTTGCTCGGGGAGATATGTTCATGAAGAGGTTGCTCAGGTTTATGTCCAAGAGCTTTTTGCCTACATTTTTTTCTAAGAGTTTTATGGTTTCCTGACTTACATTCAGGTTTTTGATCCACCTTGAGTTTACCTTTGTGTATGGGGCTAGACAGTTGTCCAGTTTCATTTTCTTACATGTAGCTGTCCAGTTTTTCCAACAACAGCTGCTGAAGAGGCCGTCATCTCCCCAATGTATATCCAAGGCTCCCTTATCAAATAGTAATTGACTGTATGTGTTTGGGTTGATGTTTGGACTTTCTATTGTATTCCACTGATCTGTGGCTCTGTTTTGGGCCAATACCAAATTATCTTGATTACTGTGGCTTTGTAGTAGAGCTTGAGTCAGGGAGTGTAATTCCCCTTCTTTTATTCCTCCTTCTCAGGATTGCTTTGGCTATTCAGGGTCTTTTGTTTGCCATATGAATTTTAGAATTATTTGTTCGAGTTCTTGGAAGAAAGCTGTTGGTATTTTGATAGGGATTGCATTGAATCTGTATATTGCTTTAGGTAGTATAGCCATTTTGACAATATCTATTCTTCCTAGCCAAGAGCGTGGCATACATTTCCATTTGTTAGTGTCCTCTCATTTCTTTTAAGACTGTCTTGTAGTTTTCAGAGTCCAGGTCTTTCACTTCCTTCGTTAGGTTTATTCCTAGGTATTTTATTCTTTTTGATGCAATTGTGAGTGGAATTGTTTTTCTGATTTCTCTTTCTGTTAGTTCATCGATAGTGTATAGGAAAGCAAGCGATTTCTGTGTGTTCATTTTTGATCCTGCAACTTTGCTGAATTCAGATATTAGTTCTAGTCGTTTTCCAGTGGAGTCTTTAGGGTTTTTTATGTACAGTATCATGTCATCTGCAAAGAGTGACAATTTGACTTCTTCTTTACCAATCTGGATGACTTGTATTATTAAAACCATCTTAAAGAAATTCATTTGGATCAGAGCCAGCCTGATCACACATACAGATTCTTCTCCCAAGATTCCTTTTCACAGGCCTTGTACAACTGTCGTCTTTATGTTCAGCTTTTGTCCTAAGGTTTCCTTAGTTCAGTAACCAGCCTCTCACAATTTCAGGACACTTTCTTTCTCTCTCTTCCTCTCTTCCTTCCGTTTCTCCTTTCCTCCACCCCCACCCCGTCCCTCCACATGTCCGCCACCCCTCCCCCCATCGCAATGAAAATGCATTTCTGTGTCTCCTACCTTCTTTGACTGAAAGCATGCATCCCAGTTTTCTTGCATACAGAGATGTTTCCTGTATTATTGTCAGTGGCTTTTTCAACACTGGGAAGAATTCTGAGATTGCAGAGACCTTGACTCTTTTTCAATTTATAAAATTTTGGTTTCTATTGTTAAATAACATGCATATCAAAAATTTGTGGAGAACGACCATCACTCAGCTTTCATAAACCCACTATTCTCACATTTAATATTTTTTAATCCAGTAATACGTAGCAGATGCAAATGGAAGCCTCCGTGTATAACTTGAGCCCATTTGCCTCCTTTTTCTCGAGAGGTAAACAGGCCAGATTTAGGTGTTCACCCTTCTCATGTGTGTTTTTAGGCTTTTAGTGTATGTGTCACATCTGTCGTGTTTGGCGTGCTGTGAAACTACAAAACCTTCTTACAGTGCACATCACATGGCCACTTGTGAACTCATTGTTTCTGAGATGAAGCCAAGGTAAAACACACACCTTATACTCATTCATTTTTTGCAACCAAGCAGACCAATAAACCTCTTAATCCATTTGCTAATGGACATTGGCTTCAGTGTTCTACCATTCAAACAGCGATACTGCATTGAACTTTCTGGACACGTCTCTGTGAGTAGAGTCGACATGCCAAGAGTGTCTGTAGCCTATAATGCCTGCAGACAGGGTGTGTGCATCTATCAATATCTTCAACTGAACTAGGTGCCGGGAACCACTCTCTGAAGTACTCCCAGACATCTCCCTGCCGCCAGCGAGGATGAGAGCCCATGGCTCCAAACGCAGCAAACTGGGTAAGTATCAGGGTGTTCTGCTTCGGCTTTGAATAGCTTGTCCTCCCATCAGGTGGCAGTGACACCTGGTATCTCAAGGTTGTTTCCGTGTAAAGTTCTTGGATGACTAGTGTGATGAAGCAGCTTGTCATGGGAAGGACTCTTCAGGGATGATCACCTGTGAGTTGCCCTTCCAGATTCTTGGATCATTGTCTGCATTTCCAGCGACTCCTCCATCAGTGACGTGGCACGCAAACATAAGTTTGAATTCTAGCGTGAACACATGTTTTGACCTTTCCTGTGTGTGATTTTTGTCTGCTCTGCTATCAACGATTCTTTCCATTGCTTTGCTTTGCTTTTCACGGACAGATCTGGAAAATCCATCCTTCCTGACAGGAAGTGCCTGCATCAATGCACAGCAGCACGTGTGCTTCCCCAGCACTTCTGCCAATGAGTCAAGTCCAGGGTGCTTTCGTCTTTCAAATGTGTCTCCCAACCCCCCACCCCCAGGGAAGTTTGAGTTCGTAGACCCTGTGAGCTACATGATGTATATGTATGCTCCACATTTCTCCAAGTTTTTGAAGTAGTTATTTTGCCACTTACTATTTGTGAATCTTAAAATGTGAGCATCATCTCCTCCTCTAAAGTGGTTTTGATATTGTTATTTGTTTGAGTAGAAGAATCCTACTCTATAGAACAGGTTCCAGAGAAGTTATGATAGATGCATACCATCTGTGTGATTCTCCTATAAGCATATTATGTTTTATTCCAGAACACATTGAAGTGTATCAGACTTCCCATATTTGGATGTGCATTTTTGTAACCACTTGCATGTAAAATATACTTTCATGGAAGTAAATACAGTGTGGGGTGGGGGGCAAAAATTTAAAAAATAAAAGTGATTCCCTGAAGTATACTTAGGCCAGGATACTGGGAATCTTTCAACATGAAAAGCAAAGCATAAATATGGACTTTGTTACCCTACCTGACTGGTATGTGCAGTGTAAATCAACGGTAAATAACCAAACAATCAAATGTTCAAAAGAAAATATTTCCTATGAACTAAACTTGTCCACATCTAGTCCTCATGTACGAAGGCTGTTTGGGCAGCCATTCGAAAATTGCCTCTTAGAGGATCAAGCATCAGAATCAGAGAGGAAGAGCTTTCAGTAGATTCATCAGCAGCCAGACCATTTAAATGCACCTATAGGTACATTTTACATCCATGTCAAAATCAGAGTCCCGGTAATCCCATGGAGATGCCTTGCTGAAATACCACTAAAATGGTTGCCGTGTTCCCAGGACTTAAACAACAATGCCGAGGAAATCAGTGGAGATTTCAGTTGACTCAAAATATTTTTCAGTCGCTATTATTCTAGACCAGGCAGTAGAGATAAGAAAATGATTATCCTTTTCATGGACTTTACAATCTAGTGAAGAATCTACAAGTGACAGAAGAAAGTGTTTTACTCTTTCCTTTGTGTTTGCCTCTTACAGGTTGGTATGCTGATTCTATAAACCATTTCTGGTGAGGAAAGTCAGCTTCAACCTTTAATCGGGAGAGCCATCTACTTTCATGCGTAAGGTTAAAAAATGCTGTCACCGTGACCTGGACATGCAGGCCTTGCAGCAGCAGCCTGGATTTCCAGACTGAGAAAGGAAGACCCAGGTCTGCCTTCAGGTCTCCACAACTTTCATCTCTCTGGCTCTGGGGGAACCAGCTTCCAGCAAGGAATCCAATGGAGCCAGAGGATCTGTCAACTACCTGGCATTCTCTAGCCATAGTGCCACTTCTGGGCGGGTACACAAAAATCAGTGTGCAGACCCAGGCCTGCCTTCCGCAGTGCACTCCATCCCCACCCAGCCCACCTCCACGATGGAAAGCAGGTGGTACAGATGGTCTCATTTCTAACAGAACCTAAGGAAAACTGATCCACGATGAACTGCGACACCAGCTTTGCCGAGACCTGCCGGCTGATACATGCAGACATTTCCTCATTTTTAGAAACATGTGCCTCTTCAGAGTACAATCACTCCATAAGCACGGAATGTGTCTTTGCTCCCAGACCCCAACAGGCCCGCAGTGTCTCTGGAAGAAGGATGGAGTGCAGAGTGGGGATGACTTGGTCAGGTCATTCACATTTCATTATTTTATCTTAGGATCTCTGAGGGCTGATCCATGGCCCAGAATTCAGTGATCTTGGTAAACTTCGAAGGAAGGTTTCAGGTGACCGACAAAATGGGGGAAAGCTGTTTCCCAGGGAAGGTTTGGATCATACCAAGTTGGTAATAGAAGACAGAAGCTTCTCCTTACTAAAGCTAGGTGAGAGGGTACGCTGAAAGTTGTTCACTTGAAAGGCACGTTTACTGTTATGACACCAACAGAGTTAAGCGAGCTTGAATGAATACGGAACATGATCCTAGACCACGTGAGCTTGAAAACCTTTTGTGGTCATTCCCAGGATCTTTCTGAGATTGACAAATGCTTCCAGGAGAAGCGCTCAGGTTGGCACCTGTTTGACAGATCTCTTGATCCATTCATTCTAACTGTACCACCCGGAGGTATAAAATCACACTCATTGGCAGCCCGTACATAGAGCTGGACTGGAAGCTAGAGACAGGAGCAGTAGGTCGTTACAGTGATTGATATTTGTGGTGAGGACCCTTAAGATTCTTTGGATTTGTCCTCCACAAGCAGCCTGAGAGAAGCGGGCGGTGCTTCTGTAGCAAGTAGGTGTCTACCGCCATTCGCATATTTTTTTAAAGGCTTTTCCCCCTCCCCGTCCTCCTCCTCCTCCTCATCTAAGGAACTGAACATGATCCAGATAAGGGTTCATGTTGGGTTCCAGTGAGGTCTGTGTGAGCATTACGGTTATCAGTAAAGATAAGTGTTACACTTCGGAATTGAGTTAGGCATACCTGAGGGTGTCCAGCTCCAGCTGGGGTGAGGTATGAAAGGGGCGTGAGATGTTGTCGCTGAAGGTAGTGAGGACACAGACACTAGCAAAGATTCTAACGTGGTCTGGCCCCCTTAGTGGCAGAAACCTCAAGCAATATATAGGGAATTGGTTAAAAAAATCATCGTAAGACATGTGTCATACAGTTATTTACGGCATAATCTAATTCTTGGACTATTCCGCTGCTTTCTCAACCATGACAGGTCACCATGTTTTCTTCTTCAAGATATTTCTGTTGCTCTCATAACTTTAGATCCCTAATTTCAGGTTAAATTTCTACAAGGCACTACAGTGCTTTGTGTCTTCAGACTTGTTTGACCAGACTCTCACTTAGGCTTACTGTAAGGCCGTGTTTTTTCCTTCCAATAATGACCTGAAACTATTGATGGGAGAATCAGCAACACTCATTGTGTTGAGTTTGAGTATAACAACGCTGACTGTAATTTCTATAGTAATAATTCACAAGGGATGTCTAGGACGATTTGTCCACCTGTATTCCTGGCCCACACTCAGTCACCTCTTGTTTTCCTAGGAGCTAAATTGACCAGGGAAGAGTACTCTGAAATCACCTGAACTTTCTTCTATTTTCTAACCCAACGATAACAGCCTACAGGCCTGAGGGGAATTGCAAGGTCACAAGCTGAGTTTTCTGAGGGCTCTATAGCTCCTAACAGGCTTTTCTCTAGGGGCTGTTTCTGATTAGTGAGGGCTGTTCAGACTGCGGAGATGATCATATGAAACAACAGAAGAAATATGAGTAGCTTCTCCTTTGGAGGCCTGCCGTGCCGCATCCATCCATCTGCCTCCTGGGCTGGGCCATCAGGCAGGCGGTGTAGGTCGGCTTCCAGCATCTAAATTCAATTTCTCAGAAGTAGAACTTACAGGATGTTCTCTAACCACTGAACAGAAAAATATTATTAAGGAATGCAAGAATAGCAAGAACTAAAATAAAGAGAAATGAGGGGGAACAGGTCAGGCTCCTCCAGTTCTTCCGGGTTCACCTCTAGGCCTGGACTCTGTCAAACGGCTCAGATGATCTGGTTCCCTTCAAAAATTTATGTTTAAAAACAAGAAAAAGTATTAAGAAATATTTCTCTCAAGTATTCAGTAGGTGGTCTATGATACTAAATATAAATTATGAGATAAAAATGACATTGTGAAAATAAATATCTAAAGAAACGTAAACATGTTAGGAAAAGTAGCCCAGATGCCTACCTCCTCTTAGATGGAGAGCCTAGTGAAAAGTGTTCCACATTGAAAACCTGCTTGAATTTCACCTAAAGGCAAAAATGTTAAACCTGACCCTCTCTGTCCCTGCATCAAAAAAATGTCCCTGGTGTCTCATTTCATGTGGAATTTAATACAAACCCCAAAGCGCAGCCTGTTGTGTCCCATGTGATCTGGTCCCTGTGCTCAGATTGTCTATTTCTCTCCCACTTCCCATGAAGCCACAGCCAAACTGGCCTTTCTCCTGATCCTGAAACATGCAAATCTTACTCCCACTCCACTCTAGAGTCTTCGTGTGGCTGATCTCTGCACACAGAGCATTGCAAAGGGAGAAGAACGAGAGACAGAGCACTCGGGGACAGTGAGGATTCAGAAAGAGACTGGCCTTAGATCGGAACTGTCTGAGCACCATCAAAGTGTGCAGATCCCAGGACTCCAACCCAGCTTGCTGAGTTAATGCCGCATGGATCCTAGCATCATGTTTTTGAATACGCCCAGGGAATGTAGACCATAAGCATCGCCATGCTTTTGATATGGGAACAATGTGGGACACATTCAGTCAGGCATGGTAGACAACTGTAGGGGGACATGCTGCCTTCTTTATACCTCTCTCAGGTTAGTATAAGTAACTTTGATTGTTGGATTGAATGACATCTTTGCGTGTGGTGCAGAGGATAGGAGCGCAGATACCTGGCCTCATAATACCAGCTCTGCCACTTACTAGCTTATAGACTAGGACAGTTGCTTACCTCACTAGGCTCAATATCCTCATCTATAGACCTACAGGAGTAATATAGCAAAGCTACCAGAGAATTGTCGAGATTAAATTATTTAATACACATTAAATACTTAGAAGAGCACTTGGCAAATAGGATGCACTCACTAAATATTGGTCAGGATATGCATAAGTCATCCTGTTCTTGGGACATGATCCACTTTTAATGAAGTTTGGCTAGCACTGGAGAAAATGCCTTTTAAATGCCTAAACATACTTATTTTTCATCTTTTAAAACTGTTCCATGAAATAAAGTGAAAATTTCTAGGTTCTTCCCATTGTCTCCCAAACTACTTAATCAATGACTGGTGTTAAGTATGCAAATCAAAAGATCTTTACTGTTTCTCTGCTGATATGTACTGGGTTATCCAAAGACACAGGAAAATAGAGATAAAAAGATCAATAAAAATCTCCATTTTTATTTTCCAGGCTCTCTGCAGATTTCTCCTCTCCTCTGGAGGCTCAACTGAAAGGGCATAGATTACTGCAGAAATGCTGTCTGAAAAAAAACAAAACAAGCTAAAACAAAATGCTTATTCCAAAATATCTCAATGAAAATAGGACTTTACCACTGGAAGTTAGGCCCTAAGTCCAGAAACGAGGAGAATGAGTCAGGACTAATCCTTTGGGCTTTACCAACTCGCGATATAAATGGCTGCTTGAGCTGGAGATTTTAGAGAGGAAAGACAGTCATCCTCAGCCAACACAGAGTGGCGGTCAGTCAACTGTCTAGCCATGAAATCTGGGAGCCCTGAAGACCCAGGGTTCAGAAATTCCAGTGGCCCCTTGTTCCCACAGAAACTGGCTGCCAGCTGGAAGCCCCAGAGGCACCCTGTGGTGCTGGGAACTGAGGAGGGACACCCCCACACACACAGCAGGCTGAAGCGGTGAAGGGAGAGGGCACGGGTGCCGTAAGTCTGATCTCCCTCTGTGGCTAGAGAATCTCCTTTAAATGGTAACTGGGCGCATAAGTAATGCAGATGCTCTGTCCCAGAAGGAGGTGGAAGAATCACCCAAGTATTGGTGGTGGCTGGGATCTCCTGGAACCATAAGGAATGATACCGCTGTGTTCCCAGGCATCTAGAGTGCCTTACAACTAAGGTAACCAAGGGAGTCACCTTCCAGGGCACTAGTGGTGAGGTTTTTGTACCAAAAACCAAGGCAGGGTTTGGAGAACCACATCCAGCCTGGCCCTCCACAGCAGGAGTCTTACCGCAGACTTCATCGATGCTGTGGGAGTGTGAGTAGGGACAGGGAGCTCAGCGAGAGACATTGACCTGAGCAGTGCTGAGAACCAAACAGAGACTGAGGCATCTGCACCCAAACTGGGTTATAAAGACACATTTGAATCTCACAGCCCTATAAACAATTCAGTTTTAAACTGTGGGTGATTAGGATATGTAAAAGCAAAAAAAAATGTTTTGTTTTCTGCTGTTGAGCTGTAATTAAGAGGAAAATAAGTTACTAGTAAAAAGTAGAGTTCTATTTTACACATATCTGATATGAAGCTATTGAATTTAAACATATTATACTACTAAATCCTAAAGTCTCTTTTTCCCAGACTAAACTGTCATTCTACAAACAGTAGGCCAAAGTGTGGGGGAAATTCACCTAAGTCATTTTCAGTTAGATCAGATTTAACCATCAGTGTTTTCCCCACCAAATAAGTGCCTTGTACCTCATAACCTTGGTCAAACCATGGTTCCAGTTTTCTCATGTTTAAAATTTGGAAGTTGGACCTAATGGTCTAAATTCTCTTCCAACTCAATAATTTATGACAAGGTAGAAAGTTCCTCTTGGGTCTTTGTTTAGAATCAAGTGCACAATTAAAGCATATGGGACTAGCTTCTCTCTGGGAAATATAACTATCCCAAGGTTCAGAAATGCCCATCCATTTTAGTAATTCACTGCAACTTGTTCAATTTATGGAATAATTATTCCATGAATTGAACTGTGTTTACCAACCAGTCTTTGTTTGATCCAGGATTAACTCATAAATCAGACGAGGATAAATGAGCCCTCACCCATGGGCCTCTTAAGAGAATTCAACTTTAGCATGTCATTAGTCAGTTCCTTCGATTGAATAGACTGTTAAAGCAACATTTTTACCTTACATAGTACATTTATTTCTCCTAGAAGTAAAAATTTCCCTGTGGGAAGATAGAAGATGTTATTTATTTTGCCTAACAAAGACTTCCTTGAATAATAACACTTCCAGTATTAGCAAATTTAAAAACTCTGTAAACCCCCAGCGCCACTCCCCTTTAAGTCTTTTAAATCAGGAGATCCTGATGCTCTTTTACATCTCACAGAATGCAATTCCTGGTGATTTACTATAAATCCCAATGCAGCTAGGAAGTGTTAATGCATTTCTTCGATAAGACTTTCTTACGGATAGACAGCTATCATGTTTTCCAATATGTGCTTCTGTTCACATCTTCTCTAGGGTTTGGAGGAGTGGCAGGCATTGGCCATATTGTAAAGTGTTCTCAAAGCAATAGAAAGGCAAAAAAAGGTCATAATTTTCTATGGGGATAGTGTCTATACCACACTGACACTTTTAAATGATTACAATAGTGTTGATTTATTGGAAAGCTTTGAAAGGCAGTGCTTAGAACCAGCTTTCCCTGTAAAATCTCAGTGACAGAAAATAACTTTTACATCTTTCAAACTGTCCGTTGTGAAAGATTTTTTCATTACCATGGTGTTAAGAGGTTTTTGATTTAATGCAGACTGATCACTCCCTTGAGTCTCAGACTTCTGCAGAGAACAAACAAGGAAACAATTCCTTCCCCTGAGTGAGCTCAATAAGAGAATATGTCTGACTATCCATGGCAACAAAGTGCTTCCCTGACTTTCTTGAGTTCTGTAATATGGGAGGCTGATTCTCACAAAACACAATTTTTTACAAATATATGATTTTGATCTTGTATATTCAAAACAAGAGAGCTGTAGCTCCTGTCTATTCATTACTGTTATTGTGGTTCATTGGGGCAGTTTCCTGCTTAGCTTTGCAGTGAGCAAGCATAAAGGAAACCCTGGATGCTTGCTATTCCAGAAGATACTTTAATAAACTAACTTCGGAGGGCTTGTCATGTTTTAAACATATGAAAGTGGGAAGATAAGAAAATACAAAGGAATGCCCTGATATTTTAGAGATAGAGTTGTTTTAATAGCCAATCTAGTTCTTCCATTTAAATTGGGAGGGCTGCTAAAATACAGTTAAAATGGGGGGGAATTTTCACTTTAAATATAAGAAATTATGATTATTTTTCTACCACTCTTACACCCCCTGCTAATGGAAGCTTCTAGGCCTCCTTGCCAAGCACCTGCTCCCAAGTAGTCAGTGCACATAGAGTAGCGGGCCCAGCTGTACTGTGTGGCTGGGCTTAGGAGTTTCTGGAGTGCTGGACTTGTTAAAACTCAGATTTCAGAGCCCCACCTCCAGAATTTTTATTCAGATCTGAGATGTGGTGCAAGAGTTTGCATTTGTAAGGAATTCCTCGGTCGCCGTGATGCTGCTCTGCTCTATGCCAGGCTCTCCCA
>JAVSCE010004543.1:0-67981 GCA_032199065.1 Smutsia gigantea
CGTTCAGTTATCTCGTTGGTGACAGTGTCTCAGACCAGCCTTGATTCTGATGGCTTTGAGGATTTTCAGAGGTGCTGGTCAGACCCCCACTTTCTCCACTTGGTTTTGTCTCGTGTTGTCGTCCTTAGACTGAGGTCATTGGTTTTGGGGGAGGATCACTCAGGTAAAATGCCATCCTCCTCATCATACCAAGGGTACATATGACCAACAGGACTTACCCCTGCTGCTGATGACCTTACGCACCTGGCTGGACATTGAATGTCAGGTGAAAGTGGACATCTCAGCCAGGGAAGAAGGTGATGCTAGGAAGATGCTCTTTTATTCCACCTTTTTCCAAACTGTACCACTCAAGTGGAGTCACTACATGCAGTTTGCTCTTATGTAGGGAGGCTTTCTCCCCTCCTTGCGAGTGCAACAGAATGAGAATATTTAAATTTTCATTTGCTATTGTTGAATTGGTTTGAAAAACATCATTTTTTCCATTATTGTAGTGGATACACTAGAAATTCCAAAATCCATTTTATGAAAGTCTAATGATACTTCATTTTCTCACCAAACAATAAAATGCTTTGGAATATTTATAAATTTTCACCATTCCCACATTTTATCAAAATGTATTATAAGTCTAATTAGTGTTTGAAAAGCCGGTTTTCATTTTGATGTTTCCAGTTATTTGTTCTTCATTCCTTCTGTCTCAGACCTTTGTCTAGATGATTTTCCTTTTTTCTGAAAGAGATATTGAAGAATTCCTTTAGCAAGGTTCTATGTGGCAAACTATTCTCTCTTTTTTTTTGGTGTAAAAAATGCTTTCATTTCACTAACATTCTGAAACTGTTTCCTGGCTGAGTAAAAAATTCTGTGTTGCTCTTTTATTCCTCCATGAATTTTGAAGGTACCATCCCCCATTACCTTCTTCCCTGGTGGAGATGTCCACTTCCATGAAAAATCTTCCACTGCCTTGATGGTATCCTTTTTGTTGTTGTTATTCCTGGCTGACTGACTTTAAGATTTTTCTCTTTGCTTTTCATTTCTAGCATCTCCAACATACTGTATCTATGTGTGAAGTTCTCTTATTCTCCATGGTTCCTTGGGATTCTCGAACAGATAAAATGGTGTCTTTTATCAGTTCTTGAATATTTGCTGCCATTATCACTTCAAAAATTACCTTTGCCCATTTGCCCCTTCTGGGATACCAGGGAGGTACAGCTCAGAAAGCCTCACTCAATTCATTCTCTATCTTCTGCTCTCTTTTTGTCCTATCTTCCAAATTTTGTTTCTTTATGTGCTTTTGATTCACATTCAATTTTATTACTTATCTCTTCAACTGTTTTTACTGGCTCTCTTCCATGTTCTTAATTTCAGTTCCAGAATTTCTGTTTGGTTCTTTTCCAAATCTGCAATGTCACTCTGTTCTGGTTTCTAGTTCCCATCTTAAAAGCTTGGCTTCTATCCTTTTGTACATAAGTCAAGTCGTTATATAATCAGAATCTTTTTACTTCAATATCTTAAATCTTCTCAGCCTGTTTTTGTCCTCCGTCCCCACCCCATCCCACCCCCACCAACAGACTCTCACTCATGTTTCTTGCTTTCTCATATGACAATTTCCTTTTGCTTTTTTTTTTGTAGACATTGATCATCTGAATGTTTGGAGGAATATTGGGTCCCAGGGTCATATTTACAACCTGTTGTAAAGATTATGCTTTTAGCTTCTTCCGGAGATCTAGGGCAAACTCATTCATTTTCAAAGTAGAGATTTCCCACTTTTATGAAGGTAGCTTGCAGGACAGTTGGTTGATTTGTTTCCTCTGTTTTCCCTTAGAAGGGATGCAGACCTCTCAACATCCTGGGGAGTGGGGAAAGGGAGTCCTTGTCAGGTAGACCCAGGCTGAACACATTGTGACTCAGCTTTGTAGATCTGTCTTGTGGATCAGCCAAGCCCTTGGGACAACGGGAACTTTGAATGCAGAGCTTATCTCTCTGGGCTCTGCAGTTAGGTTTTAGACCAGTAATTTATGGCTATAATGCTAGCATTTTGTTGCTTTTAAGAATATGCACATGAATATACATGCACACACACATCATCTCTTTGAGGTTGTGCAGTTGTCCTTAGTAGGGAGTGTGATGTGAATAACTGTTATCCCAATACTGGGACATGCAGAAAGACTATAAATTTAAGGAAGTTCCCAGGTTCCCCTTACATTTAATTACCTGGGTGTTTCAGTAGCAGGATAATAGGTACCTCAGATCACACAACCGCACAACCCTTATCCTTACACTGCAAGCAGTCCCATGAATACTGGATGCAGAAGTCATGTGAAGATGCAAATTGTGTGGAAGGAGAGCATCTGAATTTAGATTCACAAAACAATTTTAGCTTGGCTATACAAAGAAAGGCTGGGCAAATACTTTTCTTTAGAGAAATCTGTAATCTCTTTTAAATGAAAATAGGTATCTTGACTTCATTTCCCACTGCTTCTGAAATGACGTAGGAGGCCAAATTAAAGAAGTTTAAACAAAATATGTGTATTAAATTAGAGGTTTTGCCTCAGATTTAATTATTGTGCCACAATAAAACCTTACATTAAAAATGTGGAGAATATTAATCCAACATTTGAAAACAATTTCTACATCGTTCACATTTTTTATTATGTTTCTTTTACACAAAAAGTGGGAATTCAAAGGTGCAAAAAATCATAGGAATTTTTCTAGAGTTTCCAAAACATTAGTGATTAAGAGCAATATAGTATGTAAATTCTGTTAAGCCACAATAGACAAGGAAGTCCTACCTCAGAGGGATTTTTATGCAGGACTCAGGGTCAGCATTCTGATTTATAATGCTGTATTTCAATGCAGTGAGTTCTCATTTACATTGTAATTCATATCATGTTGGTCTTAAGAGGAGGGGGACTTCCCACCTCATGCCTGCTATTTTCTTTGGGAGGTTAGCTGGGGTGAGGGGGTGGTCATTTACTGAGGGTGGGTTGTAAGGAGGTGGGCTTCTGTCCCTGCCCGACAGTAAGGGGACCCAGCCCTTCCCTGGATGTCAGCACAGACCACATGGAGAACTTGGGCTTTCATGCCTGTATTAAATTAGAGGTTTTGCCCCTAGCAGTCACAAGGTGCCCCTCCAGCTCCCTCTTGGGGTGGTGTCAGAGGAGATCCAGTGAGGACGATCAGAGTAGGGCTGTTCTTCCCTGTGATCCCTATGGAGGCCATCCATGGAGCCCTGCAAAAGAGCTGCAGCCACACTCCTCCTGGCAGTGCAGTGAGCCTTCCCCCAGGGTGGCCCGGACCTCTACCGCCATGAGGCAGTGACCAGATGGTACCTCCTCTTCTCTGAGAGCAGTTTCAGGAAAACAGCTTTTTTTATCTAAAACAAAAGGTTTAAGCAAGGTCCAGAGTGGCATGACATAATACTCAAAATGCTCAGTTCTCAATCAGAAATCACTCATCAAACCAGGAAACTCTCAACCTGGATGAAAAAATACAATCAATAGATGCCAACACCAAGAGGACAGAGATGTTAGAATGTCCTGACTATAATTTTCAAGCAGACATCGTAAAAATGCTTCCACAAGCAATTATGAACATGCTTGAAACAACAATAATGCAAAGAACTTTCAGTTAAAAAATAGGACATCTCAGCATAGGCGAATAGAAAGGTAAAGAAAAAAATCAAATGGAAATTTTAGAACTGAAAATTACAATGACCAAAATAAGAAATGCAGGGGATGGGCTCAACATCAGAAACAGATCACTGGGGACAGGATGAAGCTTGAAGCAGCAAAGTAGAACGATCCAACAGTCCTGCTATCGGAGTCCTGCAAGGAGGGAGCTAAGAGAGTGGGGCTGAAAATGTGCTTGAAGAAAGAATGGCTTTGCAAATCCAGCAAATGACATAAGCTTACTATTCAATAAAGGTACCTAACTCCAAATAAGATAAACCAAGAGAAATGCTCACCAAGACACATTTATAGTCCAACTTGTGAAGCCTAGAGGAAAGAAGAAAAATTATAGAATGTAGTGAGAGAGAAATGACACCTTGCCTGTAGGGGAAATGTTCAAGTGACAGAAGATTTCTAACCAGACCAGGAGGAAGTGGCACTACATTTTTAAGGGCTGAAAAAAAGAACTTTGACCCAGGATACTGTGTCCAGTAAGAATACCCTTCAGGAAGGAAGGGGAAATCAAGATTTCTCAGGTGATGGAAGACCAGGAGAATTTGTCACCAGTACATCTGCCCTAAGAGAACAGTGGAAGAAATTTCTCCAAACAGAAAAGGGAAAAAAAAGAGTCTTGGGACATTTGGAAGGAAGAAAGAAAGGTAGAAAGAGTGAGAATACAGATAAATACACTATATTTCATTGTCTTGTTGAGTTTCCTAAATTATGCCTGATGGTTGAAGCACAAATTATAACATTGCCTAATGCAATACTCAGTGCATATAATGAAAACATTTAAGACCTGTTACAGACGGTGGAGGGAAGGGTATGAGGAGAGCTAAGTTTCTACATGTCACTCAAACAGGTAAAATGATGACACCAGTAGCTTGTAATAGATTAGGGTTATACAGTGTATTGTCTGGAGCAACCATTACAAAGCTGCACAAAGAGATATATTCAAAAACAGTATAAATAAATAAAAGTGGAGGCCAGATGCCATTTCTGACTGTTCAAAGAATGTTAGATTTCTAAACTCTGTTGTATACTTTTAAAAACTCTAAAATTAACAATGTTTCTGATCCATTTTAAATTGCTGGGTATTTTCATAGCACAGGAAATAAGGTACCTTTGAATTTGTTGCCAAGAAACATTACATTTTAAAGATGCCGTTATTTTAGAAGAGGAACAGATCAGAATGCTTATGCCTTATATATTCAATTTAGTAGAAAGAAGTTTAGGTCTAACTGTGACATTAAGGAACTTGTCCATGGGGTGGGGCTGTTCTTCAGCAGGGTGTGTCATTCATGAATTGTGTGCCACTATTTCTTCAAATTATGCTTGGCCCCTGAAAACCATTCCCATACACAGCATCATTCAATCCAACCTGTTTATCCTAGTTACGTTTTCTTTTTGTCTTTATTTACCTATGAGAAAACAAAGAACCAGAAAAGAAGTGGGGAAAAAGGGGTCTAAGTCTATACAGGTAGTGTCCAACAAATTCAGAACTCATATGTGGGTCTCCTGATTTTCAGTATAGACTTCTGAACACCACCACCTCTACTGTTTCATCAAAACAGTACTTCAAACATCTCTTTAAATACCTGAACTAGAACTGAAAACTTCTTCCTGATTAATAAAAGTGACCCCCCAAAAAAATTCATTCTCTCTCCTATGCCAAACTAAGTAGTACATGTGAATTTTCAACAACAGAAGCATTCTTGTTAGCCAAAGAAAAGACAATGTTGAGAGTGATTACCAATATTTTTTACTATTGCTCAGAAGGTTATACCCAATGCAGTAAGACAGGAATATAGACCTTTCTTCATCACAAAGATGAATAAGAAATAAGCCATTCTTAATGTACATCAGGATGGACACCTGCCAGTCTTGACCTTCCTGTTAGCCAGTATTAAACAAACGTCTCCTGAGATTTTGTATTTGTAAACTAGGCATCATGATGATATGTGGTCTAAATTCATGCTGTGTGAAAAGATTGTCTCAGTGTTTCCCTGGTGGGTAGCCCCACAGGCAACTGGAAGAAACAAGTCATCTCTGATAGAAAGCAGCTTCCATCCACAATTCAAAAACTTTTTACAAAACACAAAAGTTATGTCACTACAGGTGAGAATCAAGAAAAGAAAACAGAAGGAAACCCTTAAATCTCAAGATTTGGGAAAGAACAATGTGGAAGAAAAGTGAGTTTTCCTTAATAAGTTCAAAGAAGTAAAAGAGAACTATAAACAGATGATCAAAGAACAAAACCACATAAAGCCAAGCAGACAGGAATCTCAATGGGTGGATAAAATAGCAGGTCAGAAAAAGAAACAGAGGTAGTGACTTAGAGGAAATAAGCTAAGGAGTTATACATCATGAGTCCAGAATGCCCAGGAGAGGATGAATATGAAGAGAAGGTGAGATGAAAGGTTTTAATGAGAGGACAAAACGTGTTTAATTGAACATGAGGAAGACCATAGGAAAAAAAAAAAAGGAAAGAATGGCAATGATCAAACAGATAATGATTGAAAATGTTCAAGAACTGATGGTGGACATCTCCCCTCAGATTCTGTGCCAAAGCCACGCTGTGCTAATTATAACAGCTTAATCTAAAAATCCTTAGTGTCTGGAGGAGCAAGTCTTCTTCTAAAACCTATGTTGGCTGTTGTTGAAACTTCATGATTTTGTTTATAAAATAAAGTCTTACTGGGATGTTGGGTCTGCATTTAATCTTTACATCAGTTTGAAGAGAAGGCTCATCTTTATGGTATCAACTCTTCCATTCACGATGTGGACCATCACTTTGAGTGTTTATTGGGGCCTTGATAAGAAAGCATATTCCACTGTTGTTGATAGAAATGCCCCATACATGTCTGTGAGCCACTCCAGCACAAACCCTATCTTATCTAAGGTGGTGGAGGAATTCATAGTACAACCTGAATATAGGGATGTGTCTGAGAGTAACTCCTGAGAATATCAAAAAATCTGAGCCAATATCAGGAAAATGGCTGAAGACCTGGAAGGGGAGCAAAGAGTGTGTCAGACTAAGGCAAGCCAGCTGATTCTTTCCCCCATTTCACATCATTTCAGAAAGAACGGTGTGCCATCAGTGTGACTCTCCTTGGAAGGCTTCTGGCTCTCAGCCTCTGTCTAGAAATGTTGAAGGGAGACTCTGGGTTCTCTTGTTACTCAGGCATGGAGGAGAAGCAGAGTGGATGGTTCACGTTGGCTGATTTATGTCCCCATGGGAGGGAATTCCTGAGACTCTGGGCATGTGACCAGCCTGCTGTGTCAGGATCAGGAGGCAGATGGCATGCATCAGAACTGGGGTCATCACATAAAGCCTAGTTGTTAAAAGCTGGACTGAGTTTCTGAGCACAGTGCCCATCTCTGCACCACCTGGGTACCTTACAGAGCATGGAAGGGCAAGCAGTTGATTTGGATGAAATGATGCCCTGAGCTGGGTCTCAGTGATGACATAGAAGAAACACTCATTTATTGAAGTTTGTTCAGCCTACGTAAAGGGTTCTGCAACCTGTGGACCAAATCACCATCACATTCCTCCAGATATCTTAGTCTGTGTCAGGTGCAAGGCAACACACCAGTGCTGGAGGGACAGGCCTGTAGGACACCCAGTGACCCTGGAGACAAGCAATTACAGGGGCTCTTTGAGGCATGAGTCTTTTTGAATGAAAGTATTAAAGACCTTGTGAGAGTCCAAAAGAGTCTGCCTATTGAATGGGGCATCTGTGCCCTGAGGAGGTGGCGCCAAGTGTCAGGAGGCGGAAGGTCATGCATGAGCAGTACCCAGGTCTCCTGTGGAAGGTCTGTGCGTGCTTTGCTCTCACCAGCTGACCTAGTGTCTGGGGAGGATTTTCTGACATAACATTCTTATACTCATTAAGGGGGGTTCTAGAATTACACCATTTGTTTATTATGTTAAGGTAGACTTTTACTTTAAATACTACTCTCCGGAAATTTGGTGGTGTGTGTGGGTGTGGGTGTATTTTAAATAAAGAGCTTTGTCTAAATCATTTGAGTTGCCTTTTTTCAGGTGCAAGGATATGCAGAGCAAACCTCCAGACTCAGACAGGCTGAAACAATGACATGGATGGAATCAGTGAAAAAAGCTCAAGGGGCTGATGTCCAGTGAGCTGGGCTCCAGGACTCCGGTGGTTGTGGTGGGTCTTCCCTGTGTTGGCTCCGCCTTCTGCCAAAGCAAGTGACTTCCGCGCTCCCAGGTGGCTTGTTCGGCACAGCCATGCTCAGGGCAAGGAGGGGGTGGCCAAGGCTGCCTCTCATCCAGACGCATTCAGTTCTTGTCCTTTTTCATATTACCCTGCTATAGTTTCAGTAGCAATGTGTCTGCACACACCTCTGCTAAAGTGCATGCTTCTGACCCTCCCTCACCACTGCAGCACCCCGGGGATGCAGCTCCTGCAGATGACAGTTAAGCTAAGGGTCTCGGGAAAGTCTTTTGCTCCCCTGATGTGGGACCTGGCCCTTCTGTTTCATTCCTCTGCTTTTTTGTCATCTGGAGGAGGAGCGAGGATGATGGTGGCAGAGCATCCACTGTGCAACCAGAGGACAAAGGTCAGTGACAAGGGGCTCAGAGCAGAAAGCCCAAAGCAGCCCCAAGCTACCTCAAGACAAAGGCATGTGTGCATCTTCATGTGGCTGGCGTTAGCTGTCACCTCTGCTCATGCTGTCACTGAGGAGGATCCACCCCTTTTGCTTTGACCTAACATCAGGCTGGCATTAGGTGAAGGGAATTGAGTCCAGAGAGACACTGCCGAGTCCTCTTGGGAGGGTCAGAATCCATCTCCTGTGGACCTCTGTGGACACCTCATAGGCCAGGTACATCTCATCCTTCACCAACTGAGACCACTGGGGAGCCCACGGTCAGCCTGGGCTGAGCAGAATTTATTTATGAATAGTGAGAAAAGAGATAGAGGTGGTCACTGACTGTTGCTCTACCCTCAACCTGCACCCCTTTGAGATGAACTTGGAGCAAATGCCTATTGGGAACTAAGAATTGTGTGTGACCTGGCCAGGTATGGTTGGTGGGTGACCCAAGGAGAAAAGAAGGTTGCTGAGAAGAGGCACAGCTTCCTTAGCCAGACCTTTCCTGATATGGAATAATGAAGCCCTCTGCATTCCATTTAGATAGTGTTTCACGTGATTTGATTCATTTCCAGACAGATTTAGCCTGAGAAGGACCAAATGAGTGTCATGAGAGGATTATAAAATATATTTTTTTAGTCCAGACAGATAATTCCACACATATATAGGCAACCAGATCCATGCACCCTCAGACCAATTGCTATTTTTCCAAAACAAAGACATAAACTGAAGAAAATCCAATGGAATAAATTATTTTTGGGCAAAGAGCATGGGTTTAATTCTGACTGGCTGTGTGTACACATGTGCACGTATGTACATGTGTGAATTGAAATCAAGCTACACAGGAGGAAAGTAAAAGAAAAACAAAGAAAAAGGAATTTATGTCAATATTAATAAGTGACAGTAAATACACATAAGCTGGGTGTAAGTATCTCCTTTAAGATTGGAAAGAAGTAACACTGCAGTCGTGTTCATGATATCAAATCACATGATCAAACCAGCATATTTATACCAACGTATCTGCTCCTGTTCACACATTGTTTTCTGCAGTTCCCCTCACATTGTAGGCATGGTGGTTTAAAACAATGTGTATCTATGTGTATCACTGAGATGCAGGCAAATGTGAGCTTAGTGATTCTTTTGTGATTTTGTAATTATTTTTTGGCTAAAAATGTATGCACCTTCTTATATTGATGAAATATGAATGCCTGGGATCCCCTGTCCTATCTTTCCTCATCTGTCTATCATTGATTTCTCTATCTATCTATTCAGCACTCATTATGAAGTATTTTGTTGTTGCTCTTATTATTATTTTGGCCACCCTGGCCTGATAAAACATATAAAGGCATTGGGAGTGGCTTTGCTTTAGACCAAAGATCTTTTGCCTTTGTGGTGGTGGTTCTTTCCGTCACATAAATGAATGCTGGTACAGGGTAAATATTGTCTGGGGAAACCCAAATAATTCCTCAAAATAATTGCAGAGGAGGCCCACAGATGCCACGCTGACAGTTAACTGCATGTGTACTGTGTGCCTGCACGATGCCAAGTGGTTACGTACAGACTTCTTCCTTACTGATGTTTCCGATACTCCGGGAAGCCAGGTACTCCTGACTGCCGAGGTCCAGAGGGGAACGGGAAGTACCTTGGCTAAATCACGTGCCTGGAGCTCACCAAGGCGGGCCTGCGGTTTGAGTGCACGCAGTCCAGCAGCTCTCCTCAAGGCCCTGCCAGATCCAAGTCAGTGGATTTCCTCCTCAGTGAGTCAGTTCAGATCCTAATCTGCACAGACCTGTGTCACCATGAAGAAGGGCCTGTGCCTTTTTCATGATGCTGGCTTTTTCCCCGTCTGCTTTTGGATTTTTAGCCTTTGTGTGTTCCTTTAGTTCTCATCAAATTTTTCCTGGGAACTGTCAAACACCTGCTATGGTATCTTATAACAAGTAATTATTATCATCTACTTTGTACAGACGAGGCCCAATATCCAGAAGAGGGAGTGCTGGATATATATATATATATGTTTGAATTGAAGTGAAGAGAATGGCCGCGGCTGAGTGCCTCACATCCCCACTTCCACTTGCTCTGTCTAGAAAGAGAAGGCCTCATGTGCCCTTGGTTTACCAGGCTTGTTCTTATCTCTGGACTCAGCCCATAAACCTGGGGCATTTTCAGTCTCTTCACCCTTTCTAAATGAGTGGGCAGTGTTGGATTAGAGGCTAATAGATTTTCAGGAACATTGGATGGTATTGTTCCAGAGATGCATTAATGCCTAAGCTGCCTTCCAATCACTGTCAACTTTGCCCCTACTCCTATGTGAGTCCTAAAAAAGCAGGAGCAGAAATAGAGGGATCTTGTAAACCTGCATTAATCAATCCTCAATTTTCCCATATTCCCTAATACAAAATTTTGATAGGACTATATAGCTTCCTAACTCTCCTGATTTAATTCCATTTCCCTAGGAGTAATGCCTGGGTGTGACTAGGAGAAGAGAGAGAGATTGGATCCTACAAAAGGCTCTGAGTCCATTTATTCCCGCAGCGATGGGACCAGGAAGAGAAGAAGGTTTCTGCAGAATGAGGTAGAAGTGGAGGTACACAGAAAGACCGCCAAAGACAGCTGTGTTTGCAGGCATTAGTTCTTCCAGTTAACAACCTTTCCAGCAGTGTAACCTCTCTTGGGGTTGGAAAGGAGCCAGGTAAAAGGTGAGCAAAAGAGGGAGCACCATAGTGGGGTGAGGAGAGGTGTGGCCTTCCTGGCTGAGCTTTCATGCCTAACAAACTGCTGCATCCTCTTTACTGACACCTCTTGCCAAGGAGGAGACTGCAACTCATTAGCAGGAAAACAAGATCTGCATTTATGGCTTGCTTAAGTAAGGAGTGTGTGCTGACAAGGCACAGTCCCCTGAGCAGCAGAATGTGGGTCTTAGATAAAGCATCAAGGCCAGGGGTTGACCGCTGATCAGTGTTGCGGTGGCTATATGATGGAACTGGGTTGTTGACAATGATAGAAGCTTGACTGCCAGGCAGAATGGTGGCTGGCTGGTTGAGTTTCAGATGTGTACTCCCTGGGAGAGGCCGCTGCTCACTCAGGGCATGGTTACGGGCTGGTGGACTTCATGGTATGCTCCCTGGCCCTGCTGGATTAGACGAAAGTGTGCTATCACTGAATGATCAAACAGGATTAAAACCAGTCCCGCCATTTACTGGTTACCATGGCTATAAAACAATCAGCCTTTTCCTAGGAATGAGGGACTTTTTCATTTTCAGTATCACTGTGTACATTGTACAATATTTTATGTACTAAGTCTCACTTGACTTCTGCTTCCAGGAAGAGGGAGTGGGTATTCTTTGCTCTACCCTCCTGCTATGTACACTGAAAGCGCTGGTCATTAGATGTAAAACAAACATGAGTGTCAGAAAGGGGAAAAGAAACAGTCTGGCCAGGACCTCAAGAACCAAGGAATGACAGCACTGAGGGTCCCCCAGGTTCCATTTTGGCTTCATATGTCTCAGACTTGGACTTGAAGAAGCCAGCATCCCAGAAATGCCCTCTTGCACATACCAAAAAGCCCCAACAAAAGCCTCTTTTGAGCCAAAGGACCAGGGAAGAGAAAGCCTGAGAGAAATTATAGACAAAAAAAAAATGATGTAAGCAGGCCAAACACCATAAAAAACAGTGACCTTACCCCTATACAGCCCAGCAATGGCCAAGTGTAGAGTTAACCCTCCCATGCTTTCCTGGTTATAACCATACCCCCAGCCCTACTACCAGCACAGTGCCAGGACTATAATGAAGACCCCTAAGCCCCTGTGTGCTTTCAGTGGATCCCACATGGGGAAGGTGGGCATCTACCCCCACCTAACAATAACCAAGTGCCAGTTCATTGCCCTCCGGGATAGGGCAAAGCGGGCTTAGCAGAGACTCAGGACTTTCACAACCATCCAGCAGTAGCAAGACTACCCCAAAGGTGACAGCAGAGGCCATGTGGGGGCAGCACAGAATTAGTCATGACCCTTTCTCCCAGGGAGATGCCATGTCAGTGCAGGGCTAGTGGGCTGGCACAGCTTCCCTGCCTGCCTGACAGCAATAAGGTCATTCTCTCCCCCTCCTGAGTGATCAAAGGATACCAACTAAAACAGGTTCTAATAAGACCCCAAATCTCAGAACATAAAATGCCAAATATGCAGAGGTCAATCAAAAATCACTTAAAATACAAAGAACCAGGAAAATCACAACTTAAAGAAAGGAGACAGTCAGTGGATGGCCACTCTGTGATGACAGACAGATTTGGAAGCAGCCATTGTAAACATGCTTCAAGGAGCAATTGTGAATTTGACAGACCAATGAAGAAACAGAGTTGTGAAAATCCAAAAGGAAATTTTGGAGATGAAAAAAATGATAACCAAAATAAAACACTCAATGGAAGGGCTTAAGAGTAGAATGGAGGGTACAGAAGAAATAATCAACAAACTTGAAAACTGAGCAAATTTCAAAATTCCTCAATCTAACAACAGAAAGACAGATACAACAAGAAAAGGAAACAAGACACAACACCCAGGCTCAGGGACCTGTGGGGTGTAACAAAAGAGACACTGTTCTGGTCATTGAAGTAAATACTTGAAGAAAGGACTGAAAGCTTCCTGAATTTGGCAGACGCAAGAGTTGAAAGCAAACAACAGCAACAGGGTACGATGTATTTTTATGATATATGATAAAGGGGAGGCAGGTGTTTCAGTGCTTGTTCCAGCACACACCTGGGTGGGTTGCCTTGTGTGTGTGCCCTTCAGCTGCCTGCCTCTGCCTCTCAGTGGCAGTCCAGGCTCAAGCCCAATCCTGCAGCCTCTGGCTTGGCTTCCAACCCAGCTGATGCTACGAGGTATGGCAGGGGACTCTGGACTCCCTAAAACACTCTCCCCATTCTGGAACTTTTCTCCTCCAGTTTTTGTTGCCATAGCTATATGTTGGTGATTTATGTTTGGCAACTGGTACAGTTTTCTGGAGTTTTTTTTCAATGAGAGTTTGGAATGTGGAGGAGCCTCCATACCACCTGGAAGCAGGAATATTCAGTGTGGGTTGTAATCCCTGCTGGGGTTTGCATCTGCTCATCCTTTCTCATCTAGCGGTCTCCTCGTTTATCCTTATTACATTTCATTCCATGGAATATTCGTTAGAGGGCAAATCTGCCATCTTTGTTTTTTAAAAAAGCAAAATGTGTAAGGAAGCAATGATTTTCTCAAACCTGTATGAATAAGAACTACAAAATGTTAAATGGACCAATAAGAAGGAAATAATAAAACAAGTTGAAAGTGAAAGATCTGTGGTTATATTAGGACGTTTAGAAAAACCTCACTTGATCTTTTGGACACAATTTTCTCCTGTTCCCATAATATTTGCTAATGCTCCCTGAGCCCTGTGAAGACCACATTCCCTCGGGCCCTGTGTGATGTTAACCATGCCACAGGATGTGCTTGGCATGAATGGAACACCTGTCTTTTTCACACGAAGGTGTGTAATTGCTGGCATTTCTTCCTGTGTCTCTTGTCCCTTGCACCTCCGTGCAGTAAGCCCATGATATCAGGGAGGTACGGTGCTGAGAACCACTTGAAAGGACGCTCCACCAGAGTCCTAGCCACACAGGGGCTTTGGACCAGGAGAAAATAAAACTTTTGTTGCTTTAGTCTAATATGCCCAGGGGCTGCCCATTAAGATAGCATAACCTGCTGTATTTTGGCTGATACAGTATCATAAAATAGAATGACATTATTAAGGAAGGAGGTTAGGTTACCCCAAACCTTTCTGACCTGACCTACATTCTTCTAGGCAAGAGGATACCATGGTGATGAAATAGAGTCAGTGTCGTATTGAGATTACATTACATAGGTGGGTCCCACCATCCTGAGTTTCAGAATCAGTGCTAGATTAGACTCAGAGATGTCAGTATATATAAAGAGTGATGGTCACAGAAATAAATGTGTATATGTGCATATCTGCTGGTCAGTACACATGCACACATATATTTCTTAGTTCTATCTGCTGAGCACCCTTGAAGCAGTGACATCCCATGCCTAGCACCCAGCTCTCCTTTCTAAATGCCATCCTCCAATGAAAGGAACCAGGGTTCCTTGGAGAAAGGGTGAATCTGGGTTTGGGGCAGTGGAAGTAAATGATGAGCCTGGAACATCTTGCTTGCAGTACCAGAAAGTAAGGAACTGCTTAAAAAAAAAATGAAGAAGAAATAAAGAAAGGAAGGGACAGAGAAAGAAAGACTAGAAGGAGGGAGGGAGAGAGAGACACACACCGAGAATGAGACCCAGAAGCATCTTGAAAGGGTTCCTAATGGCCAGAACTCAATTTCAGCAACAAAGAAAATTATGAAATTATTGGATTACTTAGAGAACAAAATAAATATCCACAAATTCCTACTAACATAAATAAATAAATAAGGGAACGTGGGTAAATCATCCCTGCAAAGAAGTCTAAGTAACAAATGTAGAAGAAATGAGGAAGCACCAGCGCCCTTGGCACACGGTCACTACAGCTGGGGCAACAGCCACAAGGAACACTGTGCTTGGCGGGTGGCATTTTAAGGAGGGAGAGAAGAGGTGCAAAGCCTCCTAGCAGCTTGCCTGAGTATTTACAGTTGCTGGGTGGTTTTGCCCTGTCTCCGCAAATCTGGGCACAAGTCTACATGCAACTGTCCTGACCTCCTCGCCACAGGGGAGGCGGCCACAGAGTGCACCTGGCCGGGCAGAGGGTGGACGAGCAGAAGGGGCTTGGTGAGCAGGGCTGTGAGCTGGCTGGGGACCAGGGTGGGCATGGGGCAGTGAGATGGAGGCCAGTGCCTATGCCACAGAGGAGGGGCCAGGTGGCTGCTGGGTGGCCAGGAGCAGGAGGGCGAGCCTGGAGACACCGGGAGTGGAAAGGTGGCAGAAAGGTGAACGTAGGGCTTGGAGGGGGTTTTCGGAGCTTCTCCTGGGTGAGGTGAGCCGCAGGGTGCAGCCGGGTCGGAGCTCTGACACTCACTGGTTTTACCACTTCAAGGACATGTGTATCCCTGAGAGGGCGCTGCCAGGTGCTGTTCACTGGGTCGCTCTCTGTCTCTTGCGTTGTGAAGGGCCCAGGCCGCCCAGGCAGCATGGAGGCAGGGAGAGCCGAGGGCAGCACTGCAGGTGAGCAGCGATTGGGAGGTGCGACTAGGAGTTTCCCTGGAGAGGCAGCGACCAGCACATCCGGGTCTGTCATCTGACTGTCCACCTAAAATGAAAATCCCAGGGTGCTGCAGCCTGCCTAAAGCCCCTCTGCCAGCCTGGAGAAAGGAGGTCCACCTGCTTTTCTCTCCCAGACCTCGTCCTGATTTCTTTCTCCTGTCCAATCCGTCATCTCCTCCTGTATATAAATCCTGAGGTCCAGCCATGCTGACAGCTGCCCAGTGGTTTCTGCTCTCACAGTGGAAAGCGTCCTTTACATGGAACATCTGGCACCAGATTTAACACATCTTCATGTTTTTAATTTGTGATTTTACTCTTTAAAATGGCCCCAAGCGCTGTGCTGAGGTGCTGCTGGGGTCCTACATACAGGAGCCACGATGTGGCCCAAGGGGCAGGCTCCCTTCAGGTCTGTTGGCGCGAGGTTGGTATTGATGAATCACTAGCATATGTTACATAGGGAGACTTGAAACAGAAGCACGTATAAAATAAGGTTTTATCAATTGGTTGAGGAAAATGCTGTGACCAGAAGCTCACAGGAACCTGATACTCTATCTGGCTCTCCCTCTCTTTCTATACATATATTTTTAAGCAGATACTTTATAAATATTTTTTCTTGTTTAATAAACAACCTAGCTGCAGGGTATTTACTATTTCTTGTTACCAAGTCCAATGTCTAAAAGTCTAAGGAATTTGCCCAAGACCACCTTCCCCCAGTGACAACATGAGGGCCCCACACCAGCAGAATAGTTCGGAGGCCAGGGTGCTTTCTCAAGTGTAGAAAGATAGACAGATGGAGATAGATAGATAGATGACAGACTCACAGATATAGATCATGGACAGGCAGAGGGTGTGTGGGCACCTCCCTGTGTTTGTCTTCAGCAGAGGAATCCAGTAGGCCAGGCTGGTGCATTTCATGGTGTTCTAGGTCCCATATCTCAGTGTCATGGCACTGGCCACTTGTTCCTTACCTGCTCAATGACAGGCAGGTCCACATGACTGAGGCCCCTGAGGAAGCCAGTGTCTCTCATTCACTTGCTCCCAGCTGTCACCCCAGAGCCCAGCACAGGTTTCACCAATGAAGATTTGCTGAACAAATGCACACACCTGCATGCATACTTGCATACACACTCACACGTTCACACACATGCATTGTACGAGCACACACACGCAACCCGCTCATAGTCATCCATCCATTGTGCACCCATGAACACTCATAGGCATGCCCTGACACACACTATTGCACACTCACACATGTGCCCTCACACATGCATGTGTGCATGTGCACAGTGTCATGCACACACAGTACATGGTGCATCCATACATGCTCATGGACACTCACATGTGCACACGTGCACACATACTCACACACTCACACACCTGAGCACAGGAAGCTGCTCTGACTGAAGCGTGAGAATCCCTGTTGTCCTTGCTCCTCTTTGTGACCAGATTGTCAATCCTCCCAGCTCCAGGGACCTCTGGGGGATGCCCTGGTTCTAACACTGCAGACCACTATCCCAGATTTGGCCCTGGGGTCATTTTTGGCCAAGGAGAAGTCTCACTCAGCACTCTGTTGAAGGCTGAACCATTTTCAAACTTTAAGTGGAACAAATGCTTTCATGAGAGTCATAGAAGGTGCCACGTGGGCCACAACTTCCGGTGTGTTTCCATAGCAGTCAGTCCTCCCCCACATGGCAAGCTCCAATCCGTCAGCCATGAGAGGCAGCCTGCAGTTGTAGTTTGTGGGCCCCCATGCAGTGATCACACAGAGCGGTTCTTATCCTGGTTCCAGCACTTGGGACCTTGGTTAAGTCACCTTGACCTCTCTGACCCCATCTGCCAGCTGGGTAGGAGGGTAACACCTACCTCCTAGGATGAGCGTGAAGGCTGAATAAAGACCCGAAGCACACAAACCATGCGCATCCCCCGTGAGTCATTGTTCTGAGCACGGTCTGGTTTGGGTTAGGAGGCAATGTCAGTGTCCCCAAATGCAAGACGAGATGTGACATTTATGCTTCCTGACATGGTAATTGAGACTCCATAGTGGTCACACAAAGGAAATCTTGATTTTTAGAGATGAGACTGGCCCTCCAAGTGAAAAGCAGAAACAAAAGGTTCTATTTTATTTCTTTTCCTGGCTCTGAAAAGATCAAGGTGATACCGATAATCTTCACCCAAGTTAAATCTTCTTCAGCCAAAAAAAATTTTTTAAATGTGTTTTTAACAATATGTCAATGTGATTTAGTGTGACAGAGAATCATGTGCTCTTCTAAAATCTAAGACCAAAGGGAAAAATTTAGAAACAAACCATCTTTTTTAACTTTCTGAAGATTATAACCATTTAAAGATACTAAGGGAAGGATGAGGCTTATTTCTTTTTGAGAAGATTGTTATTTTTAAATGATCATGAAATTAAGCTATTCATTATTCAAGCAGATTGAACCAATTATGACTGTTTTTCTATGTCACCATTGTAAGACTCACCTATAACCACAAGACTAGAATTTCCCTGGTTTATGAGTTCATTGATGAAGTCAGATATTTGTTTTTTCTCTGTGCAAGAGGAAGTGAGAGTAATGTTTTGTGAACGCTGGAAGGTGGAGGTCATGCTTTGTCCTTGTCCAAAACCACATAGTGTGGAAAGATACACATCGAGGAATGCTTTCCCAAGGCCTTGGCTTTCCCATGACACCCCACTGTCACTTCCTTCTAAGCCTGAATCACCTCTTCCAACCTAGTGCCTCTGCATGGTTCTTGATGGTGAACTTGGTGGGTGGTGGTCCATGAAGCAGGGTCAAAGGAGGAATGAAGCAGTTCCCTTTTCCATTTCCATTATTTTTGTCTGTGTTGGATTACATCATTTATATGTATTATAACCTTATTTGTAAAAAGTAATTTGTCTGAATGTGAATAAATAGTATCCTGAAGGTTGTTGAATTTTAAAACTCAGTTCAACAAATACTCTAGACATCTGTTGGAAAAGGAAGAAATCGTGACTAAGTTTTAGTCACTGCATTCAGGAAGCATTCAGCATTTTGGGCAGATAAAAACAGAGAAATCCCTAATCTCTATGATTCCCAGATGGACTGAGAGGTCCCCAAGAGATGCGTAGAACTTGAGCCCTTGAGTGCAGGAGAGACCTGGGCTGGACAGTCAATGGATGAGCAGAAAAGTTTTAGTGAGGAGGGGGCTGCATGGTGACTCAGGAGTCAGGGTGGGCATGTGGCTGTGAGACAGGGTGGGACAGCACTGGTGGGTGACAAGGAGTAGGTGGCTCCCCTGGAGCAGGAAAGCCTGCCTAGAGGGAAATAGGTAGTGGAAAGTAGACATGGAAAGACGGGCAGGGGTATGAAGAGATTTGAAACATCTCCCTGATTAGATGAGTAACAGGGAGACGTGGGGGTTTTCATGACAGGCAATGGCTAGAAATTTCTGGAGCTCAGAAATGCTTCTCTGGTGAACAAACGTGAATGCAAACAGGAGAATATCAGAAACCATTCCGTGGTAAGGGAATGATGAGTGGGCTGGGGCTGTAGTGTCCCCATTACAAATGTAGTAAGACTGCACAACCCGGATGCTGCAGTATCAGAAACCTCTGCCCCATGAACACAGAGCCAGATCTCAGCAGGGATGCAGGGAGGAGGTGTTGGGACAAGTGGCAGGGTCTGCAATCTCCAAGTGGGTACCATCTCCCCTAACTTAAAATATGGGCCTGAGTTAAAGAAAGTCATGAGCTAAAGAAACTTTTGCAACGCTATAGGAATCTGAACACATGTATTCATTACTGACCTACCTCAGAGGTTTGGAGAGTTACAGGCACAATTTTATAGAACACCATTATTTCCAAAGTCTAGAGAAAATAAGCCTTAGCCTTTATTATGGAAAAACACTTAAGCAAGTTATGACATTCATTTCGTGGGATAAATAGCATGCTTATAGTGGATTATTACGTGTCCAAATCAATTGGATAAGAGAGAGAAACCACAGAATAGATTAGGGAGCTGGTTTATGATAAACAGCTGGGAAATGATGAATTATCAAATGGTTGTTAGAACAGCTGGCTGGACATTTAGGTCAAAAAGCTGGTTTCCTGTTCCTGTCATTACACTGATATATTTGATGTGCCTCAAAGACGTGAATGGATAAGAAAAAGGTATAAAAATACTGCCATAAAACATGTGCTAAGACATCTTACAAAGGAAGACAGATGACTCAGCAATACACATAACATACACTCAAATAAAACAAAAACATGATGACATGTCAGATGGACAAGATTAAAACTGTAAAGGAGAAATTTTATTTTTGAAGTTTTGCAGACATGAGCAAATTGATGGTGAAGATGTGAAGTGAGTAGAAATTTATTGTGACCTTTTAGCACTTACAATGGTTAGCCTTGCATGGCAAGATGGCTTGGGCTATAGGATTCAGTCATTTAATCAAAAGCCAATCCACAGTGTCACTGTGAAGGTGTTTTGTAGATACAATTAACATTTACAGTCATTTGACTTAGCGTAAAGTGGGTCATCCTCCACGATGTGGGTGGGTCTCGTCCAATCGGTTGAAGGGCTTAAAAGCAAAACTGAGGGTTTCTGGAGAAGGAATTTTGGCTCCAGCCTGCAACATTAAACCATGCCTGGTCTTCCAGCCTACCTGGTCTGTCTTACAAATTTCAGACTTGCCAGATTTCACATCATCATAGTCTTTTGAGTCAGTTCCTTAAAAATCTCTCTCCCTCTCTAAATATATATAAATTTTGTTTCTCTGAAGAAACCTGACTGATACAGCACTATATATCAGAACTGGACATACAGTTTTAATCTATGAATGTGTCTCCATTAATTGTCTTTACAAATTGGACATAACACCTATACAAGAATATTAATTTCTGTGTTCTTTATATAATTGAAACATGTGGCAACACTCCAGATGGCTATTTCTTGAGGGTTAGTTAATTTTCATGTAACAAAAGAATCGTACATGCAAAAGAATAAAACTGGACCACTGTCTTACTCCATACTTGAAAATTAAGTCAAGTGGTTTAAATTTTTGAATTTAAGTCCTGAAACCATAAAGCTTCTAGAAGAAACCACAGGGAGGAAACTCCTTGAGATTTGTCTTGCCAATGACTTTTTGGACTTGACACCACAAGTAAAGGCAACAAAAGCAAAGATAAACAAGTGGGACGACATCAAACTAAAAAGCTTCTGCACAGCAAAGGAAATCACCAACAAAATGAAAAGGTAACCTATGGAATAGGAGGAAATATTTGCAAATTATGTATCTGTAAAGGGTTAACATCCAAAATATATAAAGATCTCATACAGTTCAATAGCAAACAAACAATCTGATTAAAAAATGGGCAGAAGGTCTGAAGAAACATTTTTCCAAAGAAGACATTTGCCAACAGACATGTGAAAAGATGCTCCACATCACTCATGATTGGGAAAATGCAAATTAAAACCACAATGATATATCATCTCACACCAGTCAGAATGGCCACTATCCAAAAGACAAGAAATAACAAGTGTTGGCAAGGATGTAGAGAGAAGGGAATCTTCCTACACTGTTGGTGGGGATGTAAATTGGTGCAGCCACTGTGGAAAGCAGTGCAGAGTTTCCTCAAAAAATTAAAAATAGGAATACCACACAATCCAACAATTCCAGTTCTGGAACTCTACCCAAAAAACATGAAGTCATTAATTTGAAAAGATATCTGCATCCCTATGTTCATTGCATCATCACTTACAACAGCCAAGGAAAGAAAGAACCCAAGTGTCCATGATGGATGAATGGATAAAGAAGATGTGGTATATATATACAGGGGCACACTACTCAGCCACAAAAGAAATGAAATCTTGCCATTTTCCGACAACATGGATGGGCCCTTAAGGCATTATGCTAAGTGAGGTAAGTCACACAGAGAAAGACAAATACAGTATAGCTTTTACATGTGGAATATAAAAAAATAGAAAAACAAAAATGAGTTTATAGATACAGACAACAGATTGGTGGTTTCCAAAGCATGGGGCTGGTGGTGGGCAAAACTGATGAAAAGGGTCCAAGGTACAAACTTCCAGTTATGAGATAAATGATTCATAGGGTGCAATGCACACGTGGTGATTATAGTTAATAATACTGTATTGTGAATTTGAAAGTTGCCAAAGAATAGATATTAAGAGTTCTTATCACAAGCAAAAAAGGAATCTGTAGCTCTGTGTGGTGCTGGTTGTTAACTAGACTCATCATTAAGGTGAACACCTCACAGTATGTACAAATATCAAGTCTCATTTGTATACCTGAAACTGATGTAGTGTATGTCAATTATACTTCAAAAAAAGGGAGATCTTATAGTCAGTAATATGATGCTTCAGATCTGCTTTAATTAATATTCTTTATAGTCATTGACATGCTTTTTTCTTTCCATCTTTAGTTCCCTTTGATGTATAGAGAATGAAGTACCCAAGTCTGAGCTCTCCCTCCAACTGAGAGACGGACCTAGATGTCTTCTCAACATTTCTGCCTCTGAGTTAGCAGACAAAAGGGCTGTTTTTGTCTTCTATATCTTCTCTTCCTCCCACCTTCCAAAGACACAGTCCCCCAGGAGTGAGATCCAGAAGCCAGCCTTCATGTTTTCCACTGGTGTATTACCACACACATCTGGGCATGCATGTGCACCCACACACATGAGCACACATGCACACACAAGCACACCCCTTCACGCTGTGCAGGGTGGTATTGGCACTGTCTTCACTACACCCTTCTCATCCCTCATCATTCCCCTTCAAGGCCCTACATGGTCAGCCTGCGCCTCCTCAGAGGCATGATTTTAATCCGCTAGTATCTCGTCTGCTGGTTTACGGCCCATCGTCTTCACACCTCAGGGAACCAACCCCATTGCTCTTTAGAATGACATTCTGATGATGTCACTCTCTTCTTATTTGTTTTCCTTTTTTTTTTTTGATCCTCAAAAGTCTTTCTATTGCTTATACTTTAACAGCCAAATTCCACAGCATGAGCCCGGCTCCTGACCCCTGCAGCCTCACCTCCTGGGCACCCTGTGCGGCACTGCTGCGGGCACTGTCCCACCCGTGTCAGTCCATGCTAGTGTGCCAGGCCGCCTCCACCCCTTTTGTTTTGCTGCTGCTTATTTCTGGATATTCAGTGATTCTACCATTCTGTACAGATGAATTAAGAATAATAATAAAGCTAATAATTGAGGAGAGAGTGCTATGCAACATAAAAAAAGTGAAGAGTTTGCATCAATATCATTGATTAGCAAGTGAAACCATAGGGACATCGGCTTCTCATAGGTGTGCAATGCTTACATGTTCTTTAATGAGCACACATTACCTTAATGCAGCAAGAAAACTATTGTAACACGTAGAAAGATAGAAAACTCAAAGACAGAAAGACATTTGGGATGGACTGGTTACACAGAGGAAAATAATGTCACCAGAAAAGAAGTTGGAGAAATCCAAATAAAATCTCTGTTGTCAAATCTTTCACAGCGGGCTTTTCACTGTGATAGTTACATTAACCGGTGCTCTCCCAGGAACCTTCCAGAAGCTACAGGTGTGTGCTAGATCGTCAAAAATGCCTCAACAAATAGTACCAATAGGAACACTATGGGCAGAGCCCTTGACTCTTACAGATACAGAGATCTGGGCAAATGGTATTCTGGATGCTTTGTGAGCACATAAAAAGTTACACGCTAATGAGTATAACAAGATGTTAAATGAAACTTTTGGCAGAAACATGTAGATTTCAAATTTCAAAGTCATTCATTCCACAAAATTTTAAAAGTGTGTGGCCAAGTCATGGTTAGATGATTCTTTATGCAGAAGCCAATGGAGCAAAAAAGAAATGTGTGCTATATACACCCACTGAAGAAAGCTAAACAAAATGAGTGTTTTATGAAAAAATCCCAATCTGCATGGTTTTGAGACAGGATTGCCTGTGGGCCATGGGAGTCAGTGCTGACTGCACTCACAGAGCGGCCAGCCAGGCAAGGGTCCCCAGTATCTGTAATGTGCTCTGTCAGCTCAGATGGTGTGGGAACCATGTCTCTCATATCTGTATTTCTCAAGCTTTGACTTCTGGGACCTTGCTGACTCTGGAGGGATGGCCAATTCCTACACATGATAAAGGGGTCTCCTGGGAAGGAGCTTTTCATGTGCAAACCATCCAACACAGAGCCCATCCCTCACCCCCACGTAGAGCCACTATGCCCTGATCACCTAGGGCTGGGGCCAGACAACTAGGGGCAGTCCCTGTGCCCCAGGTCCATGAAATAATTCATGGTAGCCAGTCCTAAGCTGTCTTCCCTGCTTCACCTGTTCCTCCCCATGGACCCCACCATAAAGCTTCCTGCCCACATTTCCCCATCTGCTCTGCCTCCTGACCAACCCTGGTGCCTCCCGTGTGCCCCCCTTGGCATGGCGTGCCCCTTCCTCTTGGGAACTGTGAGTAACAAACTATCATTCAGTGGCAGCTGTCTCCTGATCTGTTGGCCTTGCTCACATCTGCTGGGAATATACCACATTTAAAGTACTGGGGAATGGACCACACACCATTTCAGACCCCTAAGAGGAAGTACCTGGCACCCAATGCATCTGAGTTTCTAAACCAGCCTACCAGCTGCCGGAGAGGGTGCAGGCTCCCACAAGGTAAAGCAGCCCCCAAATGTACCGAAGGAGTAAGGATTTTAAGGTCAATATGGGTATATTGGAAAGGCCTGAACTTGACATGTACATTATTTCTGCATAGTCTCCACATACCTGCTGAATACTCTCATCTGTATTCACTCCTGGCTTATGACTTTAGGAATCTGTAATTATCTGCCTTGAAAACTCAATTTCCCATCTGGAGATGCTTCTCTTTTCCATGATTCTTCACCCACTGTGGACTGTCACTCACACACCCTTCCAGAACCCAGGACCAGATCCACCAGACCTGCGAGTCTGCTGGGATTTTTAGGCATCAATTACTCGAGGTCTCCACCTAGCTCAGCTCCACCTGCACACCTGAATGCTTCCTTCAACATTTCTGGCTCGCTCACCAGCCCCCAGTTGAAGAAGGCAGAATGCACACAGGAGCAGAGACCTTGCCCCAGCCTGGCAGGAACGTTCAGCCCTCACTGTGTTGGTCATGTGCTGGGGCATCCTCCAACATCCTTGGACACCATCTCCCCTGGTTGTTTCTGTGTAGATCAGTCCCCACTGGAAACTTGAAGACTGTTTCCTTCCCCACCTCTCTCCCACAAGGAGCACACACTGAAGGGTATAGACGAAAGCAGAGAAAGAGACTTTTAAGAAGTCAAATAGGAAGTCTTGGGAACTGATCACCCCTGAGAGACATCACAGTATGACCATCTATAAGGTTCCCCACCTCCCAGGACTTACATACTCTTCAGAAAAGGTCACCATGTTACTGGTATATTAGGATGTCCATGTAATTTGGTGGGGAGGTGCAGGTGCTGCCTCTGGTTCAGCAGTTCACATACTGATTAATGCTTTTCTATTAAAATTTCAGAATACAAACAATCAGAGGAATAAATGCTTCTTTGTGACCTTATAAGGAAAAGTGCAGATTTTCATGATCCTGAAACCTAGAACAAATCCAAACTTTGTTTTTTAGTTTGTTTTAACAAGATTAGTAACCGTCCAGACACAAGAAAAAAATCTCTGGTCTGAATTAATTGTGTATTTTTCATGTTACATTTTTATTTTGATGTACTGTTACTAATACTCATGTCAGAGGCAGAGGTTATTTTCCTTTTTTACATTTACAAATGAAACTATAATTTTTGAAAAAAATTATCGTGGTAAAATGTGCATAGCATAAATTGACTCTTTTAACCATTTTAAGTGCTCAGTTCAATGGCACAGAGCACATTCACACTGTGAAACCACCCATCCATTCATCTCCAAAGCATTTTTCATCTTCCTAAACCATAATTCTGTCTCCATTAAACAACAATTCCTCATTTTCCCTACTCTCTCTGCCCCTGGCAAAGTCCATTCTACTTTCTATTTCTACAAATTTGGCTACATACGGCATTTGTCTTTTTGTGACTGGCTTGTTTCACTGAGCATAATATCTTCATGGCCCGTCCATGCTGTAGCCTGTATCAGGATTTCATTCCTTTTTAAGACTGAATAATATCTCATTGTGTGTCTACACCACATTTTATTTATCCACTCATCCATCAACGGACACTGGGGTCGTTTCTCCGTTTTGACTGTTGTGAATAATACTGTCACTAACATGGGCGCACAAGGATCTTGAGTTCTTGTTTCAATTCCTTTGAGTACATGCTTAGGACTGTAAATTGATATGACAATTCTATTTTTAACTTTTGAGCGACTGGAAAACTGTTTTCCGCAGTGGCTGCACCAGTTTACATTTCCACCAGCAGTGCACAAAGGTTTCAATTTTTCCACATTCTTGTCAACATATATTTTCCAATTTTTTCCTTTTAATGTTTATAATAACCACCCTACTGGGTGTGAAGTAGAATCTCATTTTGGTTTGATCTGCATTTCCTTAATGACCAGTGACAGTACCGCATATTTCCACGTGCTTGCTGTCCATCTGTCAGCCTTCTCTGAAGGAATGTCTGTTCTGCTTGTCTGCTCATTTTGGAATTGGGTTTTCAGTTCTTTTTCATTGTTGAGTTGTATGAGTTCTTCATATATTTTGTATGTTATTCCATTACCAGATGTGTAATTTAAAAACAGTTTCTCCCATTCTCTGAGTTGCCTTTTTACTCTGATGATATAGTCTTTTGATGCACAAAAGTTTTTAATTTTGATGAGGTCTAATTTATCTATTTTGTTTGTTTGTTTTTGCCTATGTTTTTTGGTATCATATCCAAGAAAGCATTGCCAAATGCAATGTCATGAAGACTTTCTCCTATATTTTCCTCTAGGAGGTTTATAGTTTTTAGCTTTTAAATCTAGGCCTTTTATCCATTTTGAGTTAATTTTTATTATATGGTATAGGGTAAGAGTCCAACTTCATACTTTTACATCATTCCCATCTTTTGAGTTAGGGTGATGTGGTGCTAACTTCAGTGTTATCGTCCCCATTTTATAAGAGTTTCAGAGTAGTAAATGCCTCAGGTTGGACCTCAGGTAGACACAGCAGTGATGGCTCACACACAGCTCTCTTCACTCTGGTCTGAAACCCAGAGGTTGTCCACATGTATGCAGGTGGGCTAAGAGAGCTGAAGCCAGAGGAAGCCGATCTGAGTTTGCTGTCCTTGTCTGATAAAGTGTGTTCCTATAATGAGATTCCTCTTGTAACGCATGGTTTCCCATTGTTCCTGTGTGTGTTTATGTTTGCATTTTAAAATTTGTAACCAAACATGGGCATTAAAACAAAATCAGCTAATGGATGTTGTCCAAAACCTCCAATACTCACTAACCGCCTATTGCTAGCATGTAGGCAAATTAGAATGACATGGTCAGGGGAAAGCTCCCGCTGCCAGGAAGATCTCACGAGGTCAGTGAGACCCCTTGACTGCATACATCTGTCACTTTTCACAACTGCTGCCATGACCAGAGCTCATTGCTGGCAGGGCCATGCAGCTCAGTCCTTCAGTGCGTGTTCATTCCTATGCTGAGTGAGGTCTGGTGGCGGTGCTCTGCCCACCCAGAGGAGACAACGTCTCTGAGCTTGGGAGCTCACAGTGTAGTGGGGGAGTTATGTTCACTCAGGGTGGCCGCACAGATGGCACAGGGAGTGGGGTGGCACTGAAGGGGCTCGCCTAACACACATTTAGCAGAGAAGAGTCAGAGAACACAGTGGAGAAGGTTGCAGTCCAAGTGAGATCCTCAGGAGGAAAAAGGAGAGCATTTCTTACAGCTCTTACTGTGGGTTGGGGCTTCACAGATCCTATATACTCTCCTATAATCTAACACAAATCTCTCGGAAAGGGTTCTCTTACTATTCTAATTTCACCCATGAGGACACTGCCCCAGGCAGGATGACACCACCAGCACCCAGCCCTGGTCAGTAAGGAAGAGAGGAGCAGGCTGGGCAGGGGGGCAGCAGGAACCTATGTGCTGACCCTGCTGGTTATTACAGAGCCACATGCTGACTGTGGGCCGCCCTGGGTGGGACCTTCTGCTGTGAGCAGGGGGTACCCATAAGGCTTCTCAGTGGTGTTTGCAAAATCCTGCGTGTGTATCCTGTGCACTTTTCCTTGATTGGAAGACCCATCGGTTTTATCCAATTCCTTGGATTAAAAGGCTAACAGACATCATGATGGGACCTTAACCAGGGGACAGCCTTGGAAATGTTTTCCTGGTAGCCAAACTGAAATAGGGCATGTTGAGGGCAGGGTGACCCTTGCTGCACCCATGTGGTGACAGACTGGTGGTGGCCTGTGTCCAGGCCCTCCTTCCACACTGACCCCTTTGAAGGACACGAAGTTCCATCAGGGAAGACTTTGTGCTGTCATGCCCTGTATGCCCTTCACCTGAGACCTGGGCCTGGCAAAGTGGCAGATGCACAATACTCTGTTCAGTGAGAAGGGGAAATATGTCTGTGATGCCTGCTACTTAAATGAAGATAAAATTAAGGCATGAAAACAAGTGAAAATGAGGAAATTAGTGTATTCAAATAAAGGTAAAAATATGTATAAAGGCAAGTGAAGGTTTGAACCCAGGTCACTAAGAACTTGAAATGTTTATTTCTAAGTCATTGCTTTTCTCAGACTGAACCTGAAATGACCATTCAACTCCAAGTATGTAGGGTGAAATATAAACAGATTGTAATGAATTACTACACAGGAAAGAACATGGGATTTGATGTCAAAGACCTGGAGTAGAGCCCCGCCTCATGTTTATGAGCAGATAATCCATCATGGCTCAGGGACTCAGGTATCCTTTAAAGAAAACCAAAACTGTCCCAGTCTGCCAACTGGTTAAGGGCTGGATAAAGAGAGATGGTGGATGCAAACTGGAACTGTTTACTGGAAAGCACTGTAAGTGTGCAGGTAGAACTATTATTTTAAAGGAAATCAGGAATGATAATATTAATTTGCAAACATGCTTCACAATACAAATTTTCCTGAAACGGACCAGCCATGAAGCACGGAAAACAGGAGTGTTTCACTACATAGTAGATTTGGAAGTAGGGTGACGTTGCCTTGAGCTTTGTGAACAGAAGCAGGGTGTTGATGGGCTAGTAATAACAGTAATAATGAAGTATACATGATAAAGAGTTGTCTGTTGGGCCATCCCAAGAACATTTGGTTTCCTTCAATTAGCTTTTGTTGCCTCTTCTCTGGTTAGGAAAAGAGTTGTGGGGACATATGCCTTCTTGGATGTGTGATACGCTCACACATCACTCTGCTGCTGGGCATTGTTTGCAGAGAAAAAAGAAACGTTTCACATATTCCATATGAAATAAATCAGACCATGTGCTACGCTCTTATTCTAATTTCTGCCGAGAGTCACTGCAGACCATTTACATGGGTCAGGGTGAACTTCCCAGGGCAAACTCCCACTGGCTGAAGGGCTGGGGGCCAAACAGGACATCACGTGAAGGCAAGTTGTAGTTTTCTTTCCTCAGCATAAGAGAAATTTAACGCAGGGATGATAGCTGCCTAAGACTATTTGATTGATGTCTTTGTAATCATTTAGTTAAATCTTTGGTCCAGCCAGAGAATAATGTATTGACCAGAGGTAAAATCACTAATTTGGCCTGTCTGAGCCACAATTACCATGTGGCTCATTCATGTGTTCAAGAAACAGTTATTAAGCATCCATTTGTGTTAAGAATATATCAAGACCAGGGCCTCCAAGTGTGTAAGATGCTATTACTGCCTGAGTGGATCTTACAGGCAAATTAGCAGAGACCAGATGTGGACACATACATCATACTGCCTTGCTGCAAAGCTGGGCTGATGAGTGCACAGAGGGCACAGGCAGGATGCAGCCTGAGTTTTCCTGGAGTTTGTGGAGAGACAGTCAGAGGAAGGATAGCTTGAGCTGGGATTGACGTTTGGTGTCCTAATTGCATGGGGCTTTGTTTAATCAGATGTGTTAAGACCCTGGGACTCAGACATGACTGGCAGGAAGCAAGGAGTCTATACTCACAGGTGTCCAGGGACCGGAAGCACAACCCACCACACAGAGCCACGTGTAGGGGCACCAGGGCTGTGGGGGCAGAGAGTGGGGGTGGAAGATGTGGGCACCCTGGTTTCCTTCACTGTGGTTTCCCTGAGAAGACCAGGCTGGGCAGGGTGAGCAGGTGTGGGACTGGCTAGTGTGAATGATTTCAGGGACTCTGGGGCATGGTGGCAGCCCTGGGTGGTAGGGGGAGGGGGTGGTGGCCTTCCATGGGGCTGCATAGAGCAGAGGAGAGACTCTCTGGGGTGGTTGGTTTGCATTTGAAAGGGGCGCTCCCTGGAGGTGATGGCTATCTTTGGAATTGGTGAGCCCTGGGAGGGGTCATCTCTCCAGAGTCAGCAAGGCCCCAGATGCTGAAGTATAATATAGAAAGGGAGATGGTTAATGTGGATGTGGAGGGCACTGCCTTTCCTGCTGGATTTGGGGCACTTTGCCTTCCCACCCTGTGCAAGAAAGCCTGCCTGACAGTTGCTTTATCTCTGCCTGAATATCTCCATGTAAAGAAATTTCCTTTTTATCAGAAATGCCCAGCCCACATTTGGACAATTCTGACACTTAGATACTTGTTGCTAATTATACTTGTTAATTAGTAGCTGCTCTATTTCTTAATTGTTATTATTGGTGGTGGTAGTAGTTTATATTTTTACTGCTTTTAAAATAATTATCAGGTATAAGCAACTTAAAGGTTCAGATTTAAACCACCTAATTTTTTTTTTGAGCTGATGGATGTTTTTGTTAACCATATTGTGGTGATCATTTCACAATATATGCAGATATCAAATCATCACACTGTACACCTTAAAACTTACACAATGTTATATGTCAACTATATCTCAATAAAGCTGGAAGTAAAGTGCTAAAAAGGATATTTTCCTAAGCTCCAAATGATATAAGAAAAAGGATACATTTATGTTTCTGAAGTGTATCAGTATCATTCATATTCATAGTCATTTATTCATGCTTCATAACCTTAGAGTCAGAAAGTTTTTTTTGAGCTAGACTCCATTTCCAATTGCCTCTTGAACCCATCTGCCAAATACCCAGCATATTCAAACCTAATTATCACTTCATTATCACTCCTAAAACATGGCCCATGTGTTTTAGCCCTGTTTAGTTAATGGTAATTCATTTAATAAGTCCCAAGTAGAAATCTCAAAGCCACTTAAAAAAGCTTTCCATCCCTCACTTATGATTAGCTAACAATATCTCTGTAACACATTTCTTTCTTTACATTTCATTTCCATACTTACATCTGGTTCTCTCCTAAGCTAGTTAATTCATCTCCTAAGTGGTTTTTCAGTTAACAGGCAATGGTACTATGATTTTTCCCCCATGTCCAGCACCAGAATCTGTTGTCTTATTCATTACACTCTAGGGAGTCCATACTTAGGATAACTCACTTTGATCTACTGTAACATAAAGCCAGGGTATACTTTTTGACAAGACTTTAAAAAGAGGAAGTCAGAAGGGAAGTACAATCCGGAATTCACTTACAGTGATACCTGGATAAGAATTCATGGACCCCACAGGTCCACAACTCTCCTCATGAATTTATTTTATAGGTAATCTTAGACCACCTAATTTTTGAAAGGCCAACTGACATGTAACTTTGTTGAATAGATGGTGTTTGGGTAGAAAATTCTGTAGTTTTTTATGAAACCAAATTTTATTTTGAGATAATCATAGATCCACATGAAGTTTAAAGAAATAACACAAAGCAATCCCTGTACCCCTTATCCTGTCTCTCCCAGTGACAGCATCTTCAAAGCTGCAGCACCACACATCACTCAGGATGTCAACCCTGACACCATCAAGACAGAGAACATTCTGCGAGCACAGGGCCCCAGTTCCCTCGCACACAACCTTCTTAACTACAGGAGATGGGCCATCTGGTTTCCATTTCTATAATACCGTCCTTTGAAATGTCATATAGTATGTAATTGTTTGAGACTGGCTTTTCTTTTTAATTCTCTAGAGATTTATCTATATGGTTCCATGTGTTAACATTCATCCCTTTTTATTGCTTGATGTTATTCTACAGCGAAGATGCACCTTGGTTTGTTGAAGAATTCACTCATGGAAGGACATCAGGGTTGTTGCCAGCTTTTGTCCTGGGTGAACTACATGGCAGTTTCATGTATTGTTTTTGAAGAAATTGCCCAATTGCTTTGCGGAGCGGCTGCACTATTTTGCATTCCTGAAGCGATATATGAGTGGCCCCGTGTCTCCACATCGTTGACAGCATTGGGTTGGTTCTATGTTTTAGATGAGCCATTCTAATAGTGGTGTAGGGATGTCTCAGTTTGGTTTTGATTAGCACGTTCCTGATGACTCGTGATGCTGGACATACTTCTGCATGCTTCTTGCCATCCGTGCATCTTCTCTGGGGACATGTCTCTGTCTGCCATCAGCCCACTTTCTAACTGGACTGCCTTCTTACTGTTGAGTTTTGAGAACTCTTTATAAGTGCTCGATACAAGCCTTCTGTGGGTATGTAGACTCCAAATATTTTCTCCCAGTCTGTAATTCGTCTTCTCATCCTCCTCCCAGGGTTTCAGCAGAGCAAAGGTTTTAATTTTGGTAAAGAAAAACTTATCAGCTTTTTCCTTTTATGCATCATATTTTTGCTATCCAGTCTAAGGGCTCAGCTTAGCCTAGATTGTGGAGATTTCCTCCTATAAGTTTTACAGTTTTATACTTTACATTTAGTCTAGGACCCATTTTTAATCAATTTTTGTATAAGGTATGAGATTTAGGTCAAAGTTCATTTTTGTCTTTTGTCTATGGATGTCTGATTATTCCATTTGTTGGAGTCCAATTACACCATTTTTTGAAAAGGCTATCCTTTCCATATTGAATTTCTTTTTCACCTTTGCCAAAAACCAGACAGATATACTTCTGTGGGTCTATTTCTGGGTTCTCTATTCTGCTCTCTTGATCTCTGTGTCTATCTGTCTGACAATAGCACACAGTCTTCATTACTACAGCTGTATAATAGGTCTTGATTTGTGTAGGTGGGTTTCTTGTACTTCACTCTCCTTTTCTAGTTCCTTTGCCTTTCCATATATATTCAAAGCAATCTTGTGTAGCTACAAAATATCTTGCCGAATTTTGGATGGAATTGCAATAAACCTGTTTATCAATTTGGGAGGAATAGACCTCTTTATTGTTTTCAGATCCATGAATAGGGTATAGCTCTCCATTTATTTAGACTTTCAAAGAAATTTCTTTCATAAGCATTTTGAAGTTTTCAGCATACAAATCCTAAACATGCCTTGTTAGACTTACACATAAGTATTTCATATTATTGGCAGGTTTAACCAGTAGTGTGTTTAAAATTTTGCTGCTCACATGTTCATTGCTAATGTACAGTAATATGATTGATTTTGGGGGGTATTAATCTGTGTCCTGTGAACGTTATGATCTCATGTATTAATTGTAGGGGTTGTTTTTTAATGTTCTCCATTTTTGTATAAATTTCTTGGGTTTTCCATATAGATAATCAAGGCATCAGCAAACAGGAGTAGTTTTATTTCTTTTATTCCAATCTATATCTTTCATTTCTTTTTCTTGCTTTATTTTACTTGCTGGAACTTCCAGGAATATGTTGAAGAATGGTGAGAGTACACATCCTTTTTTTGACCTTGGTCTTAGGAGGTAAATACATCATAATTAAGTATTAGGTTTGCTGCAGACTTGCTGTAGATTTTTTTTTGTATCAAGTCAAAGACATTCCCTCTTTTCCTCTTTTTCTGAGAATTTTGTCATGCATGGGGGTTGAATTTTGACAAGTGATTTTTTTTCCTGCATCAGTTGATTTTATCATGTGATTTTTCTTCTTGTGCCTTAGTGTGTCACACCAATATTCAAACATTAACCCAACCGTATATCCCTAACGTAAGTCCCACTTAGTCGTGTCATGCAATTTTTTGCATATATTGCTGAATTCTACTGCTGACATTTTATTATGAATGTTTGCATCTAAGTCCTGAGTGATATCGGTCTGCAGTTTTCCTTTTCTGTACTGTCTTCATCTGATTTTGATACTGGGAATGCTGGCTCACAAAATGAGTTAGGAAGAGTTCCCCCCTCTCCTACTATCAGGAAGAGATTGTGTATAACTGATATTAATTGTTCTTTGATGTTTCATAGAATTATCCAGTGGAACCATCTGGGCCAGGACACTTATCTTTTGGGAAATGTTAAGTTATGAATTTAATTTGTTTCACTTGATAGGATCCTCTGAATTATCTATTTCATCGTCAGTGGACTATGTTACTTTGGTCTTTTTGAGGAATGGCCCACTTTCTCTAGTTGTCAAGGCTATGTGTATAGAGTTATTTGTGGTATTACTTCATTATTCTTTTGATGTCTGAGGGGTCTGTGGGGTGTCTCTTGTGTCATTTCTGATATTAGTGATGTGTTTTCACTCCTTTTTCCTTTGTCCATCTTGCTGGAAGTTTGTCAACTTTATTGCACTTTTTGTTTCATTAATTTTTCCATATTTTCTGTTTTCAACTGCACTGATTTCTGTTCTTATCTTTATTATGTCCTTTCTTCTGCTTGCTTTCGCTTTATATTGGTCTTTGTTTTTGAGATGCGAGCTTAGACTTCTGACTTGAGATGTCCCTTTTTGTAAGGTCAGCATTGAGTGCAATACATCTTACTTTTTTTGCTGATATGTCTATTTTTTCATTTGTTTCACACATGGTCATAATTACCTTTGGAATCATCTTAACGATGGCTACTTATAAACTTTGGTCAGATCATTCTAACATCGCAATCATTTTATTTTTGGCATCTGTTGCTTTTCTTTCTCACTCCAGAGGACATGGTACTGGTCTTGGTATAATGAGTTATTTTCTGTTGAAATGTAGATATTTCAGGTATTATATTATGAAACTCTGGCTCTTATTAAACTCTGTGTCTGTTTTAGTGGCCTCACCTGACCCTTCTCCAGCTCTGGAGGTGGGGGCCACTGCCACCCTGCTGCCAAGTGGGGCATAAGTCCAGGTCCCCACCCACAGGATGCACAGGGCTGTTGGGCGAAGGGGGGTTCTCAACACCCATCAGCTCTATGAGTTTGCCAGCCTGGCCCAGAGGGGCAGTACTGGCACCAGGTGTCAGGAGGTGGTCTCCTTACCTCTGGGCTGTGTGGAGATATGTGTTCTGCCAGACCTGCTCTGACTTTACTCCAGTGGGGTGGGGAGGGCTGTGGGGGTGGTAGAGGCCTGACTGTGGCATCTCCACTGACAGTGGGCAAGTGGTGGGGCCAAGGAAGGGGATCAAGTACCCACCTGGTGAGCACGTCATTCTGGTCCCCAGTGGGGCTGTGGCCCCTCCACACAGCCTGGCTGTACTGGCTGGTGAGGGTGGAGGGGTGGGCTCCCAGGGCTCCAACGCAGACTGCTGGCTTGGGATGGGGCCAGGGTGGGGTCGGAAGGGGGGGCGGCCGCAGCGTGTCCTGTGGTGCTGGCCAGGGCAGGGCGGCTGTTGTCTATAAATCTTCTGTCCTGCTGGGCCGCTGCTCTCCCGGGCCTTTAGCTGAGACAGCCAGCGGGTTTTTGGGCTTTGGTTTCTTGGTTTTGTCTGCACCCATTGGCCTTTCCAGGTTGCCAGCTCCTTACCTCCAAATCTGGGATCTGTGAGGCAAAGAGACACCCAGGGGACTCACCCATGCAGCTCAGTAGGCCTGGGCCCTGGCTACTCCCTCTCTGCCTGCCAGGTCTCTGTGTGCATATAACATCCAGGCAAGGTGGGTTATAGCCAGAGCAGCAGGGAGAGCATGAGCTCCGCCTTCCTAGAAACAGAAGTCCCTGAAAACTGTCTTTTCATAACCTACCCCTTTGCCATCTGGGGATGAACAGTGGAGGTAACCCCCGGCACCTTCCTTCCAGAGAAGAGCTCTGGCAACCTTGAGAAGGACAGTGTCACCTGCCCTTGAGACGCTCCTATCAGGTTGCATGTAGTCCCATCATGTGGAGCAGTTCAGAGCATCGTCCTCTGCCTGGGCTGTCAGCTGGCACAGGGGCCACTGCCTTGTTATGCTAGCCTCGTTCTGAGCTGATGCGTAGCCACCTGCCTCCGGTCTCCCTGTGAATGGTGGGGCTTTCTGAGTCCTTGATGTTGCACACCTTGGTACGTGGATCTAGAGAAGTACTCTTCCATCTATCTCGCATGGATCTCATGTTGCTTAATTTGATTGCCTGCATCGTCCAGGGGGGTGTCCACTCCTGCGGGGCCTCCCTCTGACATATGTGTAATGTGCCTCTAATCAGTGCTTTAATGGAGTATTTGTATATGGTTATATCCGATTTCTACTAACAACAGTACAGTAAAGGGGAAAGAATATAATTTTCATATGTAAAAGTAGAAATTCTTTTTTTTACCATTTTGAGATTTAAATTTGAAATTCTTTTAATAGATTCATAGTTCACATCCAGTGTATGTGATATTTTATTTTTATTTATTTATTTTTATTAAGGTATTATTGATATACACTCTTATGAAGGTTTCACATGAAAAAACAATGTAGTTACTACATTTACCCATATTGTCAAGTCCCCACCCATACCCCAATGCAGTCTCTCTCCTTGGGTGTAGTAAGATGCCACAGATTCACTATTTGCCTTCTCTGTGCTACACTGTTTTCCCCATTATCCCCAACATCATAGGCATTAAGCAAAATACCCCACAATCCCCTTCTCCCACCCTCCCCACCTGCCCTCCCACACCCCTCCCTTTTGGTAACCACTAGTTTCTTCTTGGAGTCTCTGAGTCTGCTGCTATTTTGTTCTTTCAGTTTTGCTTAGTTGTTATACTCCAAAAATGAGGGAAATCATTTGGCACTTGTCTTTCTCCACCTGGCTTATTTCACTGAGCATAATATCCTCCAGCTCCACCCATGTTGTTGCAAATGGCAGGATTTGTTTCCTTCTTATGGCTGAATAGAATTCCACTGTGTATATGTACCACAGTATGTGATATTTTAAAATCCAAAATTGTAATTGAATTTCTCTATGGCTTATACCCCTAAAAATGTGTCACTGAATTCTGGTAACTGACATTTTATAGAGCTTTTACATCTGAGATTTATTTGAGATCTGCCATTCATATGTGTTTGTTTGTAATGCATATAAGACCTGTAACTACCATCTATCAGGGATAGGTACAGAAAGCATCATGTTTATTAATTTTTTCTGCTTATGTGCCTATTTCCATTAATGGATGACATTTGTAAATGTGGAAGCCAAATGAGGAACAAGGTCATGCATCCTGGAGTTGCTCTAACCACGGACCAATCGCCTGCTGAGTTGCCTAAGCTCCTGGTAGTTCTTGAATTACATTACCCCAGGTCATGGTCTGCTCCTGATTTTCAGGTTCAAAATTCTTATTTTTCTCCATGTACTAGAGCAAATCTGCCCCAGAGGCAGGGTCCCCTTAGCAAAGAAACCATGGCACTGGGCTCTTTTTTTGTACCACCTGCAGAAAGGTCTCAAGGTTCCATACTTCCACCCACCCACTGCAGATCTCATCCTACAAGGCTGGCTGTGGGGTAGACAGTTCATTCTGGCTCCATGGACTCTCTGTCCCAAACTAAAGCCATCATCTCTCTCGGCTGGCACCTTCTGCGGGCACTTCTTGGCTGGGAGCATGGTTACTCACCCCGCTGGGACCCAGTCATTCTTCCTAGCCATCCCCTTCCTCTCCCACCAAGTTCTGCCAACATTACCTTATAATTGTCCTCAGATGTCCTGCTTATGTTTCTTTCTACCACTAACCCAGTTCAGCCCTTCTCACCGTTTCTGTGACTACAATGCTGATCTCTTAAATGGAACATTTTCTCCAAATGCTCCAATCTGGGTCATCCGATATGGGGTCATCCGATATGCTAACCACTGGCCATGGGGACCAAGCAAGCACTTGAAATGCAACTGGTGCAGCCAAGTAACTAAAGATTTCCTAGTATTTAATCTCAGTTTACTTATATTTTAAAAGCTGATGTTTGATTCAGTTTTTCAAAAACTTTTAAGAATCTTTGTAAAACTTGTGTCTATGAATCTATTTTTCAACTGAATTGCATGAAATCTAAATACAATTCAGTATTTCTAGGGAGACTTTAGCATCAGGAGATGTGCTGGTGTGCTGTAGGAATAAAATACTACCAGCTTTCCAAGACCTAGTACCAAAAAAGTATGCCATTAATAAATGCTTAAATCGACAACATGTGGCAATGATAACATTTTGGAAGGATTATGTTAAATCAAATGTATTATCATACTTATTTCACCTGATTCTTTTATTATCTTTAAATGTGGCTATTAGAAACATCTGAAATTACATGTGTAACATGGCTATTCCTAAGGGTTGTCTCGGTTCAGTGCCCATTCCACCTGCCACCAGCATGAGAATGCTCCACAGGTCTCTGCCCCTTGTCTCTTGCTTCAGTGCCTCTGGAGTAAGGACCAGTGGCCCCAGCAGCCTGTCTCTCTAGTCACACCTCTGAACTGCTCCGTGTTCACACCCCCCACAGAGCACTTGGCCTTGGGTCTCTTCTTCTGCCACCTTCTCTGCTTCCCAGACTTCCTACCTGCCCCTCCCCACCAACACAAAATGAAACAAAGCAAAACTCTGGTGGAACAGTACTTGCCACGTAACAGTCAGCTCAGCATCATCTTTGAAGCACAACTGGCCCGCTGCCTCCTTCCTGAACTGGGGTCGCGTCCTGAGCTGTGTCCTCCTCCCGGGTCACTTTCCATTATTAAAGTACAACACCCACTGTGACCCCTCCTCCTGCTCTGCTAGCGAGCCCACTGCCTCAGAAACCCAGGAAGCTCCTGGCCAAGTAAATACCTGTGCGGATGCACGGCATAAACAGGAGTGCCAATGTCATGAATCTACAACCACAACTAGACCGTTCTTCAGATGACAATGCACCATAGCCCAACTGGGGCTCTTCTTCCCAAAAGGGGAAAACCAAGCCAAGCCTGATGAATGGCGGAATCAGCTCACCAAGAACGAGGACAACGCGAACAGCACACCCAGGACACTGTACCACAGCCCTTCCATAGGAACAGTCAGCAGCTTCCAGGCAACTGTCATTTGTACCAGCCACCGTGACTTTTATCTTTTTTCATGGCTATTACCAGACCTGTGCACATTTCAAACAGGTACAATGCCACCTTGCCGGGGCAAGATCCCTCTGCGTTTCCTGAGTCTGGTGTGGTACACTTGGCCTCTGAGCACTCACCGCACTTTGTACATTGACAGCCATCCCGTGTGCTGATTACAAGCTCGTCACACAGTGAAATGTCTCATCTCTTGTACAAAGTTAGTGCAAAAATCCTTGCAATCCTGTTTTGTGAATAATAAAACAAATGGTAAGTTTTTAAAAAGTTCAGTATCTTCCTCACAAAGTCTATCTGGCCTTGACATAAGTGCTGGGAGCTCAGGAACCACATGCATCTTCGGTCCACATCGATGTTATCATTCACACAGGACAGAAGGCATTTGCCAGAGTGGGGAAGCAGACAGCCCTTATCAGTGTGAAGGCTGTGAACATCCGGCTAGGAGAGTGTCCACGGAAGATAAAACCTTAACACAATAAATATTTACTTGTTTATATTTTTCTCTTCTGTAATTGCCATAGTGACCTCTGACAAAAACAGCAACAGAGAAGGGAGATGGGCCTCAGCTGTGCTCCCAACAGAATCAACATGCAAAAAAGAGCCCCTGGGGTCACTAAAGTTGAACCTACTCATGTGAGCTTTCCTCATCTGTAAGTCAGCCCCCATCCTGCTGTGGAATGAGTGGAAGGCAGTGCCGTGTTTTGCAGAGAAATCCCTCTCGGGGCCTTTCAAATTTCTATCTCCTTGAGCAGCTTCCTATTTAATATTTGCTGCTGCACTTGTCATTTTAGTTCCCAGAGGTCCTTCTGCACATGTTTTGAAGCTCCTCATAGTTTAAACTCCTCATCTGCAGGTGACTTGGGTGTCAGCAGAACTCTGTGCTTTGTGAACTTTGACCATCTCTTCAGGAGCCTGTCTCCCACCACGGTGCTCCGACATTTCCACGGTTCATGCCTCCTCGTCCTCCCGAGCTGCCTGTCTAGGCTTCTCTGTGCTGGGCCTGCACTGCTAACACGCAGTGCTCTCCCGGCTGGGCTGTGACCTGGAAGGCTCCATGGGACAGGCCGTCTGGGGTAGGACCTGAAGTTCTGTGTCCCCGGCCAGGGGCTGCTGGCCCGGCCACCGCAGTGTGAGAACCACTGCAGTGCCACAAGGTATCTCCAGGGAGCAGGACTGCAGCTTGAAAGCTCTGGGACTTGCCTCCTTGGTGTTCCGGGTCCCTGACCACGCCGCCTGTGTACTGGGGACCGCGCGGTGTTATGTGGAGAGAACTTAAACTGGGAAGAGCAACTGACGTGCTCGGAGGGGTTCCTGACCTTCAGCGGAATGTGTCGAGGTCTTCATAATTTAAAGCTGTCCCCGAGGCGTCCAGTCCCTGCCCCTCTCCTCCTTCACGCGTCTTCCTCCAGGCGGGCCTGGGGTAAAGGCATGCGTCTCCGCTGAGCCCATTCCACCGCCCCGTCCTCTGGCCCCACAGGCTCTGCCTTGACCGCGCCTGCGCTTCCCTAAACCATGCACCTGCTTTGCACTGAGGACCGGACTTGCACTTGGCAGATCCTGTCTATGGTGCAGCCCTCAGGGGGACTGCTAAATGAAATCTTCAGACGTTTTATTTTACATAAGAATTACTATCAGCAAGTTGTCTTTTGCAAGTGAAATCCATCCATCTTCTGCTCACTCATTCATGCATTTATGTGTTAATTAACTTAAGAAATACATATTACCTGCTTCTTTGCAGCACAGCTGGGCTTGGGTTGGTTGCAACAAAAAGCCACAGTTCCCTACTGTGCTTTGTTGTTATTTTTGGTCCTTCTCTAACCTCTCTTGGGAACCTATTGGTCTCTGAGGCAGACCTCACTGCATCTCCTGAGGTTTAGCCCTAGGCGTTGCTCTGACATACCCCAATGGGCCAGCACCTCCCGCAGGACCAGAGGGGCCGGGCCACAGAGGCAATGGGGGGAGGGGGTGTGGGTGGGATTGTGGGGCCCTGCCCCTGTCCCCTCAACACCGTTGTCACCAATGCATGGAACTATGTCTCAACACGTACGGCTGAATAACATCTCCCTTCTTCACCTCGAAGATATTCCAAAACCCTGTGTTTAGAAACCTAGAAAGATGAACCATTCAACATCTCTGCTGGTCCCTTGTCCTGTCTCTGAGAAAGCACATGGATTTCCTGTCTCACTGAGAGCTAATGACCATTGTTGCATACGTTTTTCTGTCCTAACCTGAGATGCCTGCTGATCTCGTTCTAAAATTCACCAGGGGTCGACCAGGGCAAAGCTTTCCAGCTTGCAGATTCCAGCTTCCAAAGTCCGCTTTTTGGAAAATTCAACACGATTGACGCAATATGACCAGCTCTGGCTTCAGTGCTCAAAGTTGGTCAGGATGAAGTGAATCAGCCACGGTTGCTCCCTGGGCCTGAGCTGCCATCTCCACAGTCCTCACTCCACACAGAACGCGTGGAGCTTTGCCGCTTCCCCCCGGGAAGGAACCTGATCGAAACGCCCGGACAGAGGGAAGCCAAGACATGCACCAGGTCTTTCCACCCCATCCTGTATTTGTTCAATTTAAACAGATGGTGAAATAGAGGCCCCTCGATTCTTTCTTATCAGCTCTGAGGAACAGGAGTGAAGGCAACATGGGCTCTGGGGACTCGAGCACTAGTTAGCCTGTTTGTTTTTGTTTTTTGCTTTTTTTTTTTCCTCACAGATGTTTGTTATTTATTCTATCATTTTGCCAAACCAAGCCAAGGTTCCCCTAAAACCAAGATATATTTCCTTGGTCTAAAAGAAAAGAAAAGAAAATCATTTTATATAAATAATGGAAAATAATGGATTTGGAATACTTACGATTGAAATACTTGCCAGAATCATAAGTCACTGATGAATATAATGGTCTTTTTATTACCTTAAAAACTGAACTAACATCTAGGCTATTTAACTATGCATAAAAATAAAAATGAGTTTGGAAGGGTTGGAGTTTACTTCAGATAAACATCTGTTTTTTTTTTTAATTTTGATCCAGAACTATTCTCCAAAAAGAGCCTTGTCATCTCATGAGCCGGGTTCCTAGAAGCCCCTCTGGGGGCTTGCCCTGCCCAGCTGGGCACTGTGGTCTTCCTTCTGCTGGCTGCAGATCACTAGGGGAAATGAAATGGCCCAAATGGTTTTCAGTCTCACATTGTCCAAATCCAAAGCATTATGTGCACAACCAGCCATTTCGCTGGTGGGGGGAGGGGGGAAAGTTGTTCCCATAGCAACAAAGAATTGAAAGGCAGAGACAGTGCAGAGAAACAGAGCAGAATTTTCATTTGAATACACTCCAAGGGAGGAGCCCGGTAGAGACAAGGTAGATAAAAGCAGGTTTATTTGATTACAACTTCATAAAAGCACTTCATATAAACCAGCTTTACCTAGGCATTTATCAAAACACAATTGCACAATTTCTTTTATGTAAAAGGTGCCTGTGAATTCCTGAGTATGGCAGGTCTCTGAGGAGTAGTAGAAGGCCCTCAAGCCGGCTGCCGCTCCCAGGGCTCCTGTAAGTGAGGATTTTCACTTGGAGCTGTCCAGTGCCTCCGTGTGTTTCTGCTCTGACCACCAGGTCTGTGCTCTGGTGATGGTTAAATGCTGTAGCTAGCAACAGTAGCTCTCAAAGTCCTCTGATAAAGAAAACAGCTTTGATTGCCCATCCCATACCCCGGACTGTCTTCTCAGTTGTGGAAGTTGTCTGATGGGCTCAGACATAAGGACAGAGAAGACAGTTCAACTTCCAGTGAGGGTGGGTGACTTAAACATCCTGGACTCCTTTCACTTGGCTTGTGATTTCTGAAATAATCCTTGTTCTTTTCCTTTACAACACCACCAGTTACAGAGAATTGGAATATACACAGGTTTATCAAGCACTCTGAATGCAGAAAGAATGTCAGTGCCATAATAATAAAACCACAGACGGTTAAACCACTTTACAGATTCTGAAGATTAATTTAAACCTAAATAGAGTGTGTGTACTGTGGAAAAGAAAACACTAAAATGTCAGTATGTAGTAAACTATTTGAAAATAAGTCGTTTAGCTTCTCTTTAAAACACTGAATTCAGATTTCAAATTGCTATGTGACATGTGACAAAGTTTTTGGATTTGGGGCTTTTATGTGTGATTCCCCCTCAAATCCCCAGAAGCCAATATCCCTACAATGTCAATGTAGCAAACTGGGTAATTCTGAGGTTAGCCCACAAGCACTTATCTAAGGGTCAGCCCTGCACCTGACTTCATCATCCAGAATCTGCACGTGAGCACATTTTGCTTAGAAAGTCTAATGTTTACTTGGCGGGCAGGTGAAGAGGTGGGGGACAGAGAACCCTGGTGTCTAGGGGATCCCACCAAAAGCCCTGGGGGCTGTGGGTCAGGGAAACTGAGGCCCTCAAGAAGTGAGCACCAGGGACGCCTCTGTCAACAGCCCTCCTGACTGTAGCTGAAATAGCCTTTCACCCATCACTCCTGCTGAATTGCTTTATTGAGCATATGTGTACTGATTTATTTACTTTTAAAGTTCAAGAAAGCCATGTGTTTTTCTACATGCATAAAGTCTACAAATTATGGGCTGAAAGTATTTTCAAAACTTGGACAATATTACATTTGTAAATAGCATGAGGTAAGAAGTGGGTTATGTCATTACATGCCACATGTCTATTCAAAATTAAATTAGACACCAGAAAAAATTTTAAGATAATATACGTGAAATATTTGCACATAATAAACATCTCTATAGGGGTCAAGGTCGAAGTGCTTACATTATTTTGTGGGTGTTTCTTTTCACTAGGAAAACAGCCATATCAGTGCAAATAGCACCTTCTGGTCAGGTTCCATTATTGTCAATGCTCACTAAATTCTTCTCATAATTCTTGAATAAAATACACCCGCATATTTCCCTTTCATATCTAAGTGCTATTGTTTATATGCTGTATGTAACTGGCCTGCTTCCATTAAGACTTGGCTGGATTTAATCTTTTGAATTATTTAGAATTCTGTTGCTCAGAGATTGACAATGGAAAAAATGTGACAAAAGGTCACAACAGGTTGTGTGGGTTGGAATTAGCATATTGAATAATAAGGGTGAACACTTTTATCCACTTTAAAAGGTAGAGTCTGGAGATGATAGACATATTGATAGGCCTTAGTAATCACTGGCACCGAACATCCCCCAAATAGGTAGGTGGCAACTCAGTGGGTCCAGGAGGAAGGAGAGTACACAGCATATCACTAAAACCGAGGCTGCTGAGCTCTAGTCCTGTGACAGAGAATTTTTCTTTCTTATCTGTTTATCTTGTCATTTATAACGAGGTGGTGACATAGCCGCTAAGATACCAAGGCACACAGGCAAAACCTGCCTCAGATGGAGACATAGACTCAAGTGACATGAAATTCCATCCAAGCACCAGCAGAATCCATGCTCAAGTCACTGGAAGTCTCTTCCTGCCGCTTTTAACAGAACATGAACGTCCATTACATCTTGCACCCTTGCTGACTCCATGCAGGGGCACCACTTTTTGGTGTTTCTTCACAGAAGGCGAGGCTGACCCCTTTTCCAAATCCTCCTTTCCTCGTTCTCCCGCTTGCGGCTCCAGCTATCTTGATTACCCCCTATGTCTTGTCCACATTTTCTTCTTTTATTTATTCAGCACATATTTATTAAATTCCCATTGTGTGCCAGAAATTTGTCAAGGCACAAATATAAGCAAAGCATATTTAATCCTTGTTGTCATGGACTCAGCATATTACAGATGAAGGCAAATAACTTCTTGCTCAGTCTTGTTCGTTTTCATTTTTATAATAAGGGATAGTAGTCCTTATCTTGCAGTGCGTTGACAATTAAATTAGCTGTGCACAGAGAATGCACACAGTGCCTGGCATATACTGTGTTATTTATGATTGATTTGGGGATATATCAGTCAGAAATCAGAGCTGTCTGAGCTAGAGTATCAATTTTCAAGTTGTTACTCCAGCGTAATTAATGAATGAGTGAGGTTGGAAATTGTCAGGAAAATTGTAAAATAAGAGGAGAAGAACCGTGGAGGCTGTCTGTAGGTGGAAGCATTTGAGAAGCACATGCAGAAACAAAACAGGAGAGGAAGATGACGACGGTGAGCTGAGAAACACAGGAGAGAGAAGCGATGAGAGAGAAGTGGAAGGGGTGTGGCGCGGTGCTGGGGCCCAGCTTGGTCATGCCAAGTGCTGAGGGTGAGGACCAGAGAAACCGGCGTCCACAGGAACCCATAAAATTAACAGTTCTGATGGGTTGCACAGAGGCGAAAGAGGTCTTAAGAAGAAAAATACAATTAAGAATAATCACAGAGGGAAATGGGGCAGGTGACTGACTGGCCAGTCTTGAAAGTGGGTTGTTGATTAGCACACACCAGCGCACCTAAGTCCCAGGGCTGTTGGGGTGCAGTGGGCATCGTGGTGTGTTCAGTAGGTGTGTTGCCAATGCCCAGCACAAGAGACGCCCATGCACCTAACACCCATGAGCTCTGATAATAAAATACTGCAGTGGCAGGTGGTAATATAATGATACAGTGGTAGTGATAATAAAATACCACAAAAGGTCTCGTTTTACAGATGGAAATATTCACCTGAGAAACCAGGGCTCAAGCCATTATTCATTCTGAATCAGGGGTCAGCAAACTACTGCCTGTGGGCCAAATGTTGCCTCTTCTTGTAAATAAAGTTTTATTGTCACATAGCCATGCCCATTTGTGTATCCTGTCTGGTGCTTCTACATTGCGGTGGCAGATTTGAGTAATTGTGACAGAGACTTCCAGGTCTGCAAATCATAAAAAATTTACTATGTGGCTTTTTACAGGAAACGTTTCTCAGTCCCTGCTCCAAGCCATCCACACACCAATTGCAGCTGCCTCCTTTGTGTATATTCCCTATGTTATGGTAAATGAATTTTATATTTAGGAGACAAAATGATGTAAATTGTATCAAGATGAATGTATAAGTTCATTTGTAAAGATGCTTTAATCAGAGTGCATCCTTATCTTGGGCAAGTCTGCAGAACAAGAAAAAGCAATCGGCATGCTGATAGATGACGAGACTCATGCCATCAGCAATTTCAGAAGTCTGTGCATTTCAAGACAACAGCTGTGGAAAAGTGCCAAGAACCTAAGGATCCACGTTCTGGAACCAACGGTTCCACCAGCTCACTGTTTACTTTGGGCAATAATATTTCTCCCATTGACTTCAGTAGAAGATGATATGATTCAGTGGTTCTGATGCCAGTGTGTAAATCACTCTCTAACCATGTGGCCAGTGTCAGGTTGTTCTACTTGCTAGTTTTGTCATTTTTAGATGATTATTTAAGCCCTGTAAACCCTGCTCATCTGCTAAGGGGGGCAGGTTTTATTCATCCGGGGGTTGTTGTGAGAAAGGGACAGAATATATATGGAAGGTCTGAGCACATTACAAGGGACAGGCATTCAGGCATCTTCTGAAAACTCAGCAACAGATTAAAGAGTTTAAGATACTTTTTATCCCACATGCTGTCTACACTTCCATGCACTACAGGAAGGTTAGAGATAAAGGCAATGTCTTAGGACATATCTGGACTGTGTGGTCTAGTGCACAGATTTTGTAGAATCATAGCAAATGCTACAAAGCCTTTAAAAAATGCAGGAGACAGAGCTCACAACACGACTTTCTCCCTGTGTCTTTTGCCAGTGGAAGATATTTTAGTCTCACTCTGAAACTTGTATCTTTTGTTAAGCATAAAGTAGGGAGAAAAAAAAGAATCATTTTAATTTTTTCACTTGTTAATTTAGCAGCCCAAGTCCCCATTTCTGTCCATTTTGCTGCCGTGTGCTCCTGAGCAATTATATTAGAAGATTTACCTCTATCTACTCTAATTGACGTGGTATTCTTTCCAATTTCATAACAATTAGTTCAGACTTCCATATTTTTATTCAAGTGAAGAGGATACCCCTGAATTTAACCTGATTCCTAAATATCTAGGACATAATGCAATAAAACTGGCAGGCAGGGGCTGGAAATAGTAGAGGTGTTGAATTCTATTTCAGACGACAAACAATGCTGCAACAGTATTAAAAAAAATGGTCAGAGGATATTTAAGAGGAAAATGTCTTTTTTTTCCCCTTATAATTGAAAAGGCATGATTTACAAAGACTGCTTTGCTATTATGCAGGACTTTCACATAAATAGACCTGGTAAGATGTAAATGATCACAGACACTCATTTTGCCAATATGGCAGGGTAGAAAAAGTGAAATGCTTCGCTAATGACAGCTAGAAATGAGGAACAAAATAGTACTAGCATGGTTTTGCATGTTTTCAGCAATATCCTTATGAAAGGCTAAAACTTCTAAAAGCTGTACGCCATGGTTCTGAAAAAAAAAACTACCCATTGGTGCAGGTTGACGGTAAGAAAGGAAAACAAATACCTGTATTTCCCTAGGATGTGTAAGAGGAAACTGGGGATATCAAAAAGTTCATTTCTATGGGCTTGGACCTAATTGGAACAACTTGTAGTGGAACTCTTACAACTCAACAGCAAACAAACCCAGACAACCTGGATGAGCAAAGGACTTCAATTGACATTTCTCCAAAGTAGACATACAGAAGGTCAACAGACACATGGAAAGATGCTCCACATCACTCACCATCAGAGAAACCCAAATTAAAACCACAATGAGACATCACCTCACACCGGCTAGGATGGCTTTACTGTTTAAAAAAAAGGGGGAGGGACTTTTTGGTGAGGGTGTAGAGAAATTGGAATCCTTCTATGCTATTAATGGGAATGTAAAGGGGTGTAGCCACTATGGAAAACAGTATGGTGATTCCTCAAAAACTTAACATAAGAAATACCATATGATCCAGCGATTGCACTTCTGGGAATATATCCAGAAGAACTGAAGTCAGGACTTTGAAATTCCTATGGTCAGTGCAGCACTATTCACAATAGCCAACGCAAATGTCCATCAGTAGATGAATGGATAGAGAAAATGTGTGTGCGTGCACTGGAATGTTACTTCACCTTAAACAAGAAGGAAATCCTGCCATATGTGACAAGATGGAAAGACATGACAGGACAAATGCTGCATGATTCCACTTATAGGAGGAATCTAATACAGTCAAACTCATAGAAGCACAGAAAAGAACAATGGTGCCTAGTGGCTGGGAAGAGAGGGAAATGGGGAGAGGTTGTTCAATTCATATGAAGTTTCAGTTACGGAAGATGAATTAGTCCTGGAAATCTGTCATACAGCACAGATTTCCTGTCACCAACAATACTGTACTGTGTACTAAAAAAATTAAAGGCCAGATCTCATGTTGGCTGCTCTCCATAAACAACCACCACTATCAATCACTACAAAAGCAAGCTTGTGGGGGAACACAGGCTTGGTGGCGACAGATGTGTCTATTACCTTGACTGAGGTCATGGTTTCACAGATGTGTGCATATGTCTAAACTCATCGAATTGTGTACATTAAATATGTGCAGTTTTCTATGTATCAATTTTACCTATTTTTATCTATTTTTAATAAAGCTATTAAAAAATGTTGCTGAGGTAATTGGCTCAACACATGCAAAAGAATTCATTTGTATTTCTTCCTCACAACCTTATAAAAATTAACTCAAAGTGTATCGAAGACCAAAATGTAAGAGCTAAAACTATAGAACTCTTAAAAGAAATCATAAGGGTGAATTTCCATGATCTTGGGCAAGGCATTGATTTTTTTTTTAATGTAAGATAATAAAAGCACAAGCAACAAAAAATTGGTAAATTGGATTTCAAAATTGAAACTATTTTGCTTCAAAAGATGGAAAGTGAAAAGACAATCCACAGAAAGGAAGAAATTATTCACAAATGAGATTTCTGATAAAGGTCATGTATCCAGAATATATAAAGAACATAGAGCTCAGAGATAAAAAGACAAAGAAGCTAATTTAAAAATGAACAAATGAGCTCAATAGAGACATTTCCCTAAAAGGAGCATCCAATAATGGGGCAGAGATGAGAGAGCCCGCCTCTTATCCACTGGCTGATGACAATGGTGACACTGAAATGTTATCTGGCAGATGTTAGGATCTATGAAGAATTATATACTGACTCCCATTTTTGAGCCATCTTCAACTAATATGCTTTCCCCACACCCCCTGGTAATCAAACTTGCTTGAATAGACTTGAACTAAGAAGAGTCTTGTCTTGGGATAAGTGGTTGGGCAGGGCGTCTCTGTGGAGTCTCTAAACATTGGTACCTTTACAGATGTGCTAGTTAAGGAAAGAACAAATTAAAGAGAGATATTTCCACCACAGTCACAAAGCAGTGGCAGGGTACTCTGGGCAGGATGCCTGCAGCTTGGCTCGGCAAGGGTCCACTGGGTGATTTTGTTGAGTGGAAGTGTTTTGAGTTATGAGTGTGGACTAATGTTGGAGACTCTATTAATATGACTGCAGCCAGAGGTGGCATAGTGTAGCGTCTGCACACACAGGGTGAATGGTGAGTGTAAGTCCTTGGATATCCCCAGTCTGCTAGGGAACCCAAGAGCACGCATTTTCAGAGGAGAATGGGGTCGGATCCATTTTAGGAGCTGATGGTGATAGAGAATGGGTGGGGTAGTGGCAGAGGGCACATGGCCACACCAGATGCCTGTCTACCCAATGGCCACAGGCTTAAAACACAGGTGCTCCAATGGGGTCAGCCAGATGGAAGAAATCCTAAAAGGACCAAATTCAAAATCTGGAATTTGACAAGAGATAAGCCTGCAAGGACTGGAGAAAAAAATCCCAGCAGACCTGTATGTGTCTACCTGGGCTGGTTTCATCAAATTCTCTCTTTTTGGGAAAAATGAAGAAAAGAACAAGTCTTATTTTTAAAATGCCCCAATTAACACACATGGCACATAACCTGTATGTGTGCATCCTACACTTGTTCTTACAGTGATGCTTCAATGTGTGTGACTGTCGGTTCTATAAATGAAGGTGGTCGAGAAGGATCCTATTTGTTTGGCAAAGAAACAAGGGGAGAGGTTGATTTAAGTCGGCCTATTCCAGTTCCAAGGCAGGCAGAATTGGAAGAATATGACAAATATTTTAAATATCTACTATTTAAAGACAAAATAATATCTATTTTAGTTTTCTGCAAACATTTATGTCCAGAAAGACATGAATTGCCTAAAATTAAACAGTTCAGGAAGCTGTACTCTGTTTGTTTTACATTTTTTCATTGTTCTATGACTTCCTTTTAATATGTAAACCATATATCCTCCCAAATTCATGGATAAAGCATCAGTAGGCCACAGGAAAAAAGTACACCCTCCACTCATTCTAAAAACACAACTGACACAGTTTCACTCTGTTATGAGATAACTGAATTGACAGGGGTTTTCTCTCCTTGCTGAGTGATGGACCCAAGGAAGGTTCATGTCATAAGGAAAACACCCCCAACCACATCCTTGGAACATGGTATAGCTCTGTGTGGCCATTTGCAAACCTTCACACAACACATCTCAAACAGAGCCCAGGAACATGAAATGGTCCTATTAGTATATGCACCACTAGGAAAATAATGGCTCTGTTAGGAATGTTTTGAGGAAGATCAACGACAGATTTTGGAACAGAGTTCCAGATATGTCAGGATTAACTGTTTTTTCTTGTCCTCACTCAATGAAAAAAAAATTTTTTTAATGGCCAGGAAAGAATGCAATGCTCTTCTTTAATTGATCAAGAAAATCTTGGCAGGGTGGTAATCCTAACTAATTTTTATTATAAATGAAACCAGTTTCCATACATTCCATATCTTCCCTTGAAAGTGCCATCAGGTAGAGGGGTTTTGGCTGCTGTGATACAAGAGGCAAAGAAAACCCTCCAGGGCACAGGTGGCAGCCCACACTGGGCTCCACAAAGATCCTTGGACATTAAGAACTTTACATACATATTTTCCCAATATTTACACACACCACACACACACGTGTGTGTGTATACTGTATGCATATTGTGATTTTCTGTCAATTTAATGGAAGACACTGTGGGAAAACCATGTCATGACTTTAAGATGACACAGGACTGTAAGACTGGTCATGCTTTCCTGGCCCAGTGCCATCAGCTTGCCATGTGACTGGTTTGGGTAATACAGTGTGACCAAGGAAGGCCTTGTGGCACATTCCAGCAGATACTTTAAACATCTTTTCCATTCTTCCCTAAGACTGGCCCATTACAGACAGGCCTGGATTCCACAATGAAGCAGATAGGTGGAAAAGAGCAAGGGCTGCCAGAAGCCAATTGATAACATAAATAAGAAATAGGCCTTTGATATCTGAAGGCTATTTCTTTAGACTATTTGTTACCAAAGCAAAAACTGACTGATATAGATGGAGAGGGTTTCTCAAGCAAAACCCAAAGTATAAGTTAAAACATGGGAAAATTTAGATTTTCTTATATGTAGCATAAAAAATATATGTTAAATGATAATACATAAAAGCCATTTAGAACAGTCCTGGGCACATTAGGTAGCATGCATGGCTTATTAGCATTATCATAGCAAAATAAAAATTATCTGATCTGTGAGGGACACTGTGAATGAGAAAGCAGAGAAAGTCTTCATTAACATCTAGGCTATAAAGATTTAAAAATCAGTAACCAAAAGAACCTCCTCTCAAAAATGGGCAAAAAGTATGAGTCGGCAAATTATAGATGAAGAAACCCAAATAGATCATATATTCATATTCTGTTGATGCCTAGAAAATTGCCACAAACGTCATGGCTTGGTAAAACCCACATCTATGAGTTCAGAATCCAGTAGATCAGATGCCCAGGTGTGGTAAAGTTGGTTCGCTGCACAGGTCTTCACAAGGGACCACCCAGGCTGCACTCCTTCCTGGAGGCTGGGGGAAGAATCCTCTCTCAGGCTCCATCAGACTGCCGACCAAGTCCTTATGCTGTAAGTCTGAGGCCCCATTTCCTTGCTGGCCATGAGGTGGACAAGGGGGACCTCTCCAGGGAGGGAGAATCTCTGTCATACACATCACTGTTATGCTTGAGTGTCCCTTGCCAGGAAACCAAGGCCCTTCTAAGGCTGATTAAGTCTGGCCCATTTTAAGTTCAGCTGGTTTGGAACTTCAATTACATACAAAATCTCTTTACTATAATATCTGTGTTAGCACTGATTAAAAAACTAGAAGGTGTGTGTTCACCATGTGGCATAAGTTTGGGGGCCATGTTGGACTCTACCTGCCACAAAGAAGTAGATCAAGTGATGGTCCGCCTTGTTAGTAATCAAATGAATGCAAATGAAAGCCAGACAAAATATCACTTTATATACATCAGAATATAAATAATTATATATATACATATGCACATATATGTTTGTGTGTATTTTTAAGTGCATGAATAGTGTGTTTCAATGTATGTATGGATACATGAAATTTATCATCCTCAATTAAGTGTGGAATCCAGTTAGAGTTCAAATATGTACATGATCATAAATTCATGACTGTTTAACATAGCTCAGGGTATATTACCCAATGCAATGAAGAGATAGGGCTGCCTCATCCACCTGGGCCACAGAACAACCTGCAGGACAGCCTGCAGGACCACAGCCAGTACAACTCGGTGCTTCCTGTGAAAAGGACTCAGGAAGAAAGTAGATGGGCAGCTTTGGGCAGGTAAAGGAGCCAGGTTTCTAATCCCATCATGTTGCCCCAGACAGTTCTTACCAGACTCCAGACTTAAGCAAAATCCTGGGTGTGATCACAGGGAGGAGATGCACACAGGACCTGCATGGAGGTCTCCATAGAATTAGGGAATCTCTTCCCTGACTTAGTGAGTATGAGAACTCACATGACCCGCTTAAGAACCTGAAAGCAAACCCTTTGGGGGATACCTTACCAGATTCGTTTCTTGGGTCTGCCAGCTCAATTCTACAGTCTTAGGTATAAAACATCCCATTTACTTGGATAGGGGAGAAAGCCACTCTGGAGAAACCCATTTTCCTGATAAGGGAAGCCTTCCAAATGTCTAGAGTAATTTTAATCACTTTCAGTGGATTTTGCTAAGACCAAAGCATGCTCTGTGTCATATCAAAATGTAAACTTCTCCAGCATACTCCAGTCTCTGTTGTATGAATGGGAGTCACCCTGCAGGTGAAGGAAGACAGAGATGTGACAGTTGCCTAGCAACGGTGAGGCACTCTGCACCACGCTGAACATTTACATGCACATCTCTCTTGCTTCTTGCTGGGACCCAGTGCTATAGACGCACTGACCTAAAAGACAGAAACCTGAGGGGTGGACATGAACAAACAGATGGGTAGACACCCCAGCTGAGCCATCTCTGTGTGACATGCAGCCTCCTGGCTGCTTCGTGCCTGACAGCCCAGCCCAGCAGTTTGGCCTTATGCCCGCAAAGACCAAAGTGTTCATTATCCATCATCCGGCCAATGGAAGTTTTAAATTTGTAGAATGTCATGCCAACAGTATGGAGGTTTCTACTGAACCTCACAACAGGCCACTCTTATTGACGTCCTCCCATCAGAAAGTCTCATGTGTCACAACTAGTGAACCATACTACTTCAGTAAGCTAATTAGACCTCCTGCTTTGCTCACATTTCCTTACTTTTCACCCAATGCCCGGGGTCCCACGTGACACTGAGTCTGCAGCGCTTTCTCACACTTCCCTTGGTGTGACCACCTGGGCAGGGTTTCAAAGGGCTGGTCAGGGATTTCCTCCAGTGTCCTTCAGTTGTGGCTCATCTTGTGCTTTCCCCACAATTAGTCTGGAGTTGCAGATTTGGGAGAGGAAGATGGCACAGGTTGGTCCTGTGTCGCTCTGGCTCGCTTCTATCTTTCTGTTCTTTGGAGGACTTTCTTGCTTTCTGTCATTACAACGCTCCTGGCACGAATGTTCATTTCCTGTGTGAGGCCTGGAAATCAGCCTTTTCTCAGGGGGCCCTGGTGCCTTCCATTGAAGGGTGGGACAGAAACCGGAGTCGGGACCCTGGCCTTGCTCCTGGCTGTGGAGGCTGTTACTTCTAGGTCTACTCACCTGAAAGAGCAAGGAGACACATGTCCATTTACTGCTTTGTGCATATGCACACATCTATAAGCATTTCCTAATGCACCTAACTCACATTGCTGCCTTCAAATCTAATCCATCCCCATGCACCCACGCGGACCATTCTGGCCTCTCCCCTTGGCTCACCTGTAAATTCCTACTCAGCAGAGAGAAACCTGCCTCCCACCCTCTGGGAACCATTCCTCTACCTGCTCCACTCCATCTATAAAGGCCATGGTTTCAGAATCATCACCCATCGGCCCTGGGCCATGGTGGTGTCAGTGGACAGGGCTCTTGCACCATGCTTCTTGTCTTTCTCCTTCAAGACGTTATTTCGAGCGCTGGCCCAGGCCACCACACTTGCCCCACACCCTTCAGCGAGCTTGTGTCCTGCACGTAGAGGCTTTCATCACTGCCCTCACCCTGCCTGGGACCCCTCGGCCTCTCCAGGATGCCTCGCTGCCTGCAATCATCTCCTAGGCTTGACCTTTGCAGCCTCATCCCACTCTGCCCCAGCGCCTGCGCCCGACCTGTGCATGGTTCTGGGCGGCCTCCCTTCCTCGGAGTGCCACCTGCAGTGCGGCCACTCCTGACCGGCTCCTTCCAGCCGGCTCCAGGTGCTTGAGAGCATCCTGCTTTTCCACAGCTACTAATCTTCCCTCCTTGCCCACGAGGAGGGTCCACAGTTTGGATGGACCGTTGTTGGTGCATACAGACTCTCACTTTGAGAAATAAAACCCAGGAGAAAGTGATTTTCCCACTAGAAATTGGTTTTAATCACGTTTTCCGCACTATATGGATATTCAGTTGTCCCAGCATCGTTTCCTGAAAAAAGTAGTGTGTCGAGCCTTGTCGTAAGCCAAGTGGCCATGTATGTGTGGTCTGTGTCTGGGCTCCCCATTGGTGCCATTGATGTGATCTTCCATTCCTTCACCGGGTGAAAACCCCAAATCGTAAAGTAACTATCAAATACTTAATATGGGTTCCAGCATAGGCTACTTCCTCTGTAAGACAATCTTGGCCATTCCTGGCCCTTTAAATTCAACTTCATGTCACTTACAGAATCATACCAGTATGTTTCTTTCCCTCTCTTTCTCTCAGACACAACACACACACACACTACAAGGATGTTGATTGTGACTACATTGAATCCACGCACCAAATCAAAGAGAACTGACATTTTTTAAAAGTATCATCTTCTTACATATGACCATACAATTCACGACCTATGTTTATGTATAACCAAAATTATGTTTGTGTATTTCTCTTAGAGATCTTGTTAGATGTATTCCTTGGTATCTAATACATTTGAAATTATAAGTGGCATGTGTTTTATTTTTATATGAACTTTCATATCAATAAATATACTTCTGGATTTTGCTTTAGTTTTATTTTAGAGGCTTAATATGCAGTGACTCCTTAATCAGTACATCCCTTATTATTTATTGATAATAAATATATTATAGTTTCTGCTCTGATTTCTTCTTTGGCCAATATGGATTTTTAAATTCAGAATTTATTTCTTAATTTCAGTACATATGTTGTTGACTTTTGCTTAATTTTATTTTGATCATAATATATATTCTCATTTGAATTTTGAATTTTGGGGAGATTTGCATTTTCATTAAATTCAGCATATATGTTTTAAATAAATATTGCATATACCAGAAATAAATTTATCCTGTAATTATTGGGTGGATGTTCAAAACTGTTAGTTAGATCAAGTTTGATAATCTTATTTTTCATATATTCTGTATCTTCGCTAGATTTTCAGTGCTTATTGACTCCATTACTGAGAGAGTTGTACTAAAATTGTTCACTGTGATTATTAGTTTATCTATTTCTAATTGTAATCCTGTCAAATTTGCTTCACATGTATTTGATGCTGTTATGTTCTTACTCATTTAGACTTGTTATATCTTCCAGGTGAATTAATCATTTGGCAATAAATGTTTTCTTAAAATCTTTCTTAAAATCTAGTGCTTCCAAAATTAACATAGCTACTCTAATTTCTGGTTATTTTTTGCATGGAATGTATTTTCCATCATTTTGTTTTCAGTATTTATGATGTTATCAACTATACACCGTAGAGTTATTTTAAAATTACACATGGCAATATGTATCTTCAATTGGATTATTTACTTTATTTATATTTATTGTAACCACTGGTTTATTTCTTCACTCTACCATACTCATATGCTTGTTACAATTTCGTGCCTATTTTATTACTTTCTCCTTTCTTGCTTTCTTTGGCTTCACTAAGTGTTTTTATGAGTGTCTTCCCAGCTGTTAGCTTGAATGCTTTTCATCTTAATTCTTTCAGAGGTGCTCTGAAGAACAGAACTCACCTGTGTGATGAGTCCCTGTTCAGTGTTTGTTCTTGCTTTCTCTCTCTCCTACAGTAATACAAGATCCTTGGACCCCCATTTGCATCATGTGTGCCTTTCCCATATGTACATCATGTTGCGGTCGTGTGTGTCAATCTTTCTGTAGGTGTTTGAAACCCCACAGAGCACTATCATTGCTGTTTTATGCAAGTTGTGTCCATTTATCATCTCACACTCCACCCATTACTCTTCATTCTTTCCTACACATCCCTCCTTCCATCTGGGAGCTGTTTCTGTCTGACAGGAGAAAGCCCTGAAATACATCTTTTAGGGCAAGACATTTGGTGACAAATTCACGTGGGCTTTGTTTTTATGAGATGTCATTAATTCACATTTGTTCTTAGGGGATAAATTTGATGGGTACAGAATTCACTGGCTTTTTCAGCACCCCAAAGTTACCTGAAGTTACCATTTCACTGTATTTTGGCTTCAGGTGTTTCTGCTGAGAAGTCAGCTACCCAACTAATGTCTTCTTTGTTGTGTTTATTGCTATCTTATCAGACTCTTTCCCCTTTGCCTTTGGCTTTCAGCAGTTGCATTTGGCTCTGTGTAGATGTGAATTTCTTCATAGGCATCCATTATGGAGTTCAGAGAGATTCTTTACATTTTTGTTGTTTTCCACAGTGTCACAAAATTCTTGTCAGTTATTGCTTCTACATACATTCTTTTAGTTTCTCTGTTACTTCTCTAATTCTCTCATAAACTCTATCTAATCTATTTTTTTCTAATTTTGGTTATTGAATCTTTACTTCATATCATTTGTATTTGGCTATTTTCTGAATATTCTATGTCCATTTTAATGGTTTTTACCTTATGAAATTCTAAATCTTGTTCTTTTTCTCCTTGAACCTAATAAACAGATATTGTAAAATTGTATCTGGCTCTCCATGATCTGTCAGTTTTGTTGATCTGTACTTATCACCTATTGTTTCTCTTGATTGTCATTCACAATCTCTTTTCTCATTATGGGTAATGTAGTTTTATTGTTTTATTTTGAAACTTGTATTTGAAAAATACGTATTTTTTTTTAAAGTGAGAATTAAAAACATGTAACAGTCCTCTAGAAGATATTTGTTATTTTTTCAGGTGCTTGGAGCACAACCAAGATCATTTAAATTCCTTTACAGGACTTGAGTTTATTAAAATATTTAACACCAGCTCAGTCCCTGTGTGAACATCTATTTCATGTTCACATTTCCACATGCTGAGTGTTTAACACAAAGCTTGAGGGATTTGAGAAAACACGAACCCCCCCTTGCAGAGCAGAGCCTTGGAACCGTCACCCTCCAGAGCTTTTAAAGCATTGCTTCTCACTCCTTCTTTAGGAATCAGTAAACCTCATTCAGCATGATACTTTTTTTATATTTCTGTTTAATGCCAGACCTTAGCCTTATAATTCTTTATTTTCTAGTTAGCTCAGCATAATTGTGCTTTTTTCCCCTATTTTATCAGCTTTTTCATTTGCCTAAGACAGATGGCTTAAAATTACTCAGTCTGTCATTACTTGGAAGTATAGTTCCTGGGTTAGCAGCTGACATTTTTCACTGACATTTGGCCCCCCTTTTTCCTGGAAAAGGAAGCTGCCTTATTTACCCCACTAGTGTGATTACATAACCTATTTTGACAAAAAAAATGTTAGTGGAAATGACATGTTGCTCTTTTAGAGAAAGCGGCTAAATTGATGGCCCATTACGCACCCTTCTCTTCCATCTGAGCGAGGACCTAGAGCTTCCATCCTTCAGGTGCTCAGACGAAAATACTGATTCCCTCTTTTTGCTTATCTCACATCCAAAATACCAGAAAATAACTTTAGCTTTCATTAAAATGTCTCTAAATTCTGATCGCATCTTGGCGTCTCTTATGTGGCATCTTTGGTCTTAGCTGCCATCGTAGAAATAACCCTCCTCGGTTATTCCTGTTCAGAGCATGGTCCCTGCTACAGATTCACTGTGGAAGCCAGAATGAGCCACGCTAAGCAAAAATCCAACTGCACCATCCTTTTGTTCAATGTCTTACAGAGACGCTTCATGTCTTTTGAGTGAAGTCAAAGCTCTTTCAACAGCTCAGAATTCTGAGAAGTCCTCTGCCCTCTCTCTCGGCCCCGTCTTCTGTTACCCTCTTACATGACTCCACCACACTGGCTTTCCTCTGATCCTCAACACAACTTCTGTGTTAGGGCTGTGCCCCCACCTAACTGGTCCATTTTCACCACAGTACTCACCTCCTTCTAACATATTATATGAAGCCCTTACAATCTACTTTCCACCCTGTCTTCCCACTCTACATCCACAATATTACCAATCAAGAGAATGGTCTCCAGTAAATGCTTATGGCAATCTTAGTCTCAGGGTTAGACTGACCTCTGAGGTCACTTCATTTATGAATACTGTAGGGGTTTTAGATGTTGTATACGTGTCAAAGTTTTCTATTACTTAGTTAAGTGTAGGGAAACACCCAACTACCATGGTTGCATTTTGGTATTTATTTAACTTCTTAAAACCAGCTATCACCATGGTGTCTAAGGAAAAGCTCTTTTAAGCTTTTTATTTATTAATCAAACAAATGAGTCACTACAAAGGTTGGTGAATGAGTCACCTGAATGCAGGAACTTATACTACTTATAGAAATAAATAAAAGATTTGATGACAGAGGACAATCCAGAATTTGAGGACCCAGAGTTCACTGAGGTAACACTTTTTAAATCTGCAGAGTAAACAGTTGCCAATTTTCTGAAAGTTGAGTTATGTAATGGAAGGACCACTACCTGAACAGGAAAATGAAGTGAATATTTAGTGATTTTATGATGATTTTGCTCTCTGTGTTTTCTTGTTACTACATGCTCTCCTTACAGAAATAAAAACCTATATATATAAGCCTTACTTGCAGGGTCATACTGTGGTTGGCCATGTAAGATTTCACAGCCTTCTCCTGGGCCATGCAGGAGTCCAGAACCAAACTGTGGTTCTCCTTAAAATTGCCACTGTCCTTCCAGGGCGCCAGACCTTTACTTGCATTCCTATTCTGTTTTGTTAACAATGAAAATTGGTTTTGCAAATTACATAAGTTAAAAAATATCAAACAAGACATTAAAATACAAATAAAAAGGTAAAAATCACCTGAAATTGAGATACTACCTGAAATCTTGAGGTAACACCCATAACATGTTGGGATCATTTATTTATGCATTATTTTATATATCTACATAGCTTTCTCCATATAATGCTTTATTGTTCAGTCTTGTTTCCTATCTTGGATAGATTTTATATTTTTTTCTGGCATTGACTGTCTTTTCTCTTCTTCTCCACTGATATCTCCAAATCCTAGGCAAACAATGTCAACAGCAAAGTGTGTATCCTTCCTAATATTCCTCATCAAGTAAGTACATAGTATATGCAGAGTTTTCATTTTCCTTTGTTAACTTAAAAATACAGAACATAACAAGAATTCTCAAAACTCAATAATGTGAAAAGACATAGTGATTTAAAAAAATGGGCAAAAGATTAGATCAAACACTTGCCAGAGAAGATACTGAGATGGTAAATAAGCATGTGAAAAAGATGCCCAACATCATGAGTCATCAAGGCGATCTAAATAAAAATCAAAATTATATACTTTTAGAATGGCTAAATTTGAAAAGACTGACTCCAACAGTGTTGCAATAATGTGGAGGCACTGGAATACTAGTACACAATTGGTGGGAATGTAGACTAGTTTTATTACTTCGGAAAACAGTCCAGCAGTATCCTACAAAGTAAAACATAAGTGTTATAAGATTAAATATTCCCACTTACCCAAGGAAATAAAAGCACACATCCATACATAGATGTGTCCATGGATGTTCCTGAAGCTCTATTTGTAATAGCCAAACAGTGGAAACAAATGCTCATCAAGTGAATGGATAAACAACTTGAGTTATATCCATACAGTGGAATACTTCTTGACAATAAAAAATAAAGAACTTTAATACAAGCTGCATGGATGAATCTCAAAATAATTACAAGTAAAGAAGCTAGACAAAATGAGTAAATATTGTATGATTTCACTGACATAAAATTCCAGAAATTTTGAACTAATCTGTAGAGAGGAGAAAGTAAACTGGTGGTTTCCCAGGAAGGGGAGTTCGAGGGGGGTGGGGGGGCGAGATGGAGGAATCACCAAGGGACAGGAGCGGATCTTCAGGGTGAAGGCTGTGTCCATTTTCTTGTATGTTATTGTTTCCATGGCTGTATATGTACATATGTCAAAGGTTATCCAATTGTACCCTTTAATTATGTGTGGTTTATTTTAATATCTTTCATGGCTAAATTAGCATACCAAAGTCAACTGATATAGATTTTATATATATATATAAATATATAACTTTCAACTTCCCCCAAATTTAACTGCTGTCAAATCTACTGTTGAATGGAAGCCTTACTAATTACATAAACAGTCAATTAACACATATTTTGTATGATATGTCTTATGTACTGTATTCTTACAATGTAGTAATGAAAAAAAGAAAATGTTTTCTCAAACTGTCACCATTTTCCAAAAATTTTCCCAATATACTTACTGAAAAAAATATTTGTGTATAAGTGGGCCCACACATTTCAAACACATGTTATTCAAGGGCCAACTGTATGTACATATACATTTATGTGTATATATATATCTACATATATATATGAGTAATAGCTATATATACACACATACATGCAAATATTCATGAATAACAGCAATACAGATGCTACATATTTATACAATACATAAAACACACTCTTTACACAACAGGACTTTTAATTCTGAAGAATAGATTATTAAGAAGACTATATTATATGTGTTTTCTTCTTAAAATGCCAGATCTTGCCTCCAAAGGGCTGTTGCATCCACCCTTCTTGGGTAATATGAGAAAGCACACTGTAAATTCACAACCTCAAAATATTCCTAAAAAATATATATTTTGCCATCCAGAAGGGTATAAATAACATCCCACTATAACTTTAATCTACATCTAGTTGAAAATCAGTAAGTAGGAACATACTTTCATATGTACTGGGCATATGGATTTGCTACTGTAGTATTGTCCTAACTTTATTCTATGTCTATAATTCTATTTAGTTATGGTCTGTTCTCTAGAATCAATTTCTATGTATTATTTGCATGTTACATGTTAATATATATATTATAAATATTTTTTCCAAGCTCCATAATTTGTTATTGATTTTGCCATGGCATATTTACCATAATGTTTTAAATGCTAAGTAGCAAAATATGTGTACGTTTTTAAAATAATGGTTTTTACGTTTCTCATCTTGATTTGAAACATTTTTATAGACACTGAGGATAAAAATACTGTGATTGAAATTGTCTATTTGTGCAGTTGGCTTAAGGTAAATTAATGTATACTAAACTGCATATGAACTGAATACAAATATAATTTTATGAGTTTAACTCTCCAGTGGTTTTAATTATTTTGCTTTTTCATTAGAATTATTTACTTCAACATCCAGAGATAAAAATAGAAATGACCTTGTATTGTTTCAATAGCCAACAAAACTTTAAAAAGCCATAAAATCCTTAGGAATAATTTTAATAGGAGTGATCTACCTGAAAAGAAAAACAAAACAAAGCAAAACAAAACAAATATATATATATATATATAATACATAATTTTATTAGAGGACAAAAATTGGGAAGTGAATACAGGAAAAGCATCATGTTTTCTCATAAATCTTATTTCAAAAGTGACATACAAATTAAATTTTTTATGAATTAAAATAGATTCACAATTTTTATTACAGAATCATTTTTAAATTGATTAAAATGATCTTAACATATATTAGGAAAAACAAATGCCTGGCAGTAGCCAAATCAATCAATATAAAGAATAATGGGTTTTTTTCCCCAGGTGATAAAGCCTATTATAAATCCAAGGTGATCAAGGAGTGTGCTGTTGGCATGCTTACAGGCATATAAGATCGAGGGGACAGAATGTCTACATGTACATATGAATCATATATGAAAAAATATTATGACAATGTGTTACTTTAATTTTTAAAATATTGTAGGACCAGGCTGGATCTCATTCAGGAAGAAAATAAAGTTATATTTCCTACCTCACATCATATTCACAACTAAATGTCAAATATATTCTTAATTACCCTTTTTTTCTATTATCCATAAGCCATATATCACCAGGGAAGTTTATATCTAAAAACAGCAACAGTAACAATACAAACTTAGGCTGTGATATTAGAGAGAGCTGGATTCAGATTCCTAACCTATTATTTTGTGTGTGTGTGTGTGTGAACTAGAACCAGTTATTTAAGGCCCAAACCAGTTTCCTGAACTGTGTAAAGAGTGCTGCTGCTTACTTCACATGGTGTGTAGGAAGATCAAATATAATGGCTAAATCATAAGCATCACATTACGGCCCAGGTTTAGCAATCAACAAAAATCCTTTCATGCTGCTTACTTCCCAGGATAGCTGAGTCTACTTACAAATTAACCATGATATCCTTTCCTTTTTAAGAGTAGTGTTAGGACCTTATTTATGAGAAGATATCCTGATCCTGGATGCTGTCTGGTCTTCTCACCTTTGGAGTCACAGTGACAGCCACACCAGGACTACCTCCTACTACAGACACACCCTGATCCTCCCTGAGTCTCTGGATAAACCTTAATATTTCTCTTTTCCTAGGACCTTTCTGTGCCCCAAAGCCTCAGCACCATAGGCAATTTAGAAAAACTCTTCTGCATTCCACAAAGAATAAAAAAGAAGCCAACTGATTTTCCCTTTACCCTGAAATTGTGCTGACTCAAAAAAATGGCCCATACCCTGAAGCCTCTGATATCAAATTCCATCAAGCAGAGGTCAGGATTGTACCCACCTATGGCTCATGGAGTTGCCAAAAGTATTATTCACCCCACATTTGGTTCCAAAAGCCATTCACGCAGATAATAAAAGGAGTTTGGACAAGTTGGAACCCCTCACCTTAGGCAATGTTTAAGCATGCCTTTTCTTAACAGCTAATATCTTCTTGCCCAGAAAAAAATCTTTCCACTGATCCAAAATACCAACATAGACTCAACTTTCTCATTATCATAATCAGAGTAAATTAGTGCAAGTTTAAACGAGGTACAAAGCACATGAGTATACCAACCATATTTTCACCCTTGTATAATAAGTTTAAATTACCAGGAATGGGGACATCATTTATTCATTATGCTGTTTCTTATGAAATTTCAAAGCTTGTAAATCTCAGGGAAAATTTCAGTTGAAATTGTCAATACACCTTTTAAAGACCCTAAGTGGTTATCATGTCAGTGATCAGACCACGAGTCTGGCCTAGCTACTGGTTTTTAGGAATGCTTTGTAAAACTCTAATAGCATTTCTGATGATCATTTAAGGATCTATGATAGAAGAAAAGATCTGTGTTTCGTAGCCTGCTTAGACATAGGAAAGCAAAAATGTTTACAGAAACAAGATCAACAAAGTGGTTGTCTTCAAAATACCAACTTCAGAAGCATTCAACTTCATGGTTTCATAGGAAAGAGAACTGGGTTCATGTTCATTGCCACTTTCCGGCTGAAGCTTTAAGAATTATTGTATGGTTAGTTATCTTTTCTTTTTCCTGCAAGTTCTTCAAGGAAGAGAGGGAGTTTTTCTCAGCCTGAACCCTTGCATGCATACAATGGAGAGCAGAAACCCTCAGCTCACCCACACGAGCATGTGTAAAGGCAAGATGTAAACCTCCCTTTTGTAGCCACTGAGAGCTAGGGTGTCCAAATTGCTCATTGTATCCTGACAAATAGTTCTCCTTATGGATCCAGTGCCTTCAAAGTCCTATACTCAGTTTCTTACTTGTTAGATTGAATCCTAAAAATGCTGATTTTAAGATAAAAACTGTCCACAGGGAGCACAAACATCTTTTATTTAAAATAATAATTTATCAAAACTTTTACATTGATTTATTCCAATTATTATTATAATATGAATAGTTTTCATGTTACTATGAATCCTTCCATAGATTTGAAGGATTTCATATATCCTTTGGTAGTGTAATTAATTTATCCAAACATTTTCTGTAATATTGCACTTGTCTCATTTTCATTATACTGTATTTTATAGTGACCATAATGGACAAAATATATAAGTATTCACAATGTATTTGGAGCATACTGACAAAGTAAGTTCCAGAAAGCATTACTAATGTAAACTCTTTATGGTCCTGCCAAATTTTTCCTGACCCATGTCATCTGGCTATAAAGACTCTACCCCTATCTAGCACCCAGGAATCCAAAAAAGATGGTTTGAATAGGGTGGTCGAAACTTTGCTTCCGCCTCCCCTTGGTTTGAGCAGGGCCCAGTGATCAGCTGAGTCCCAAACCCACCCAGATTCAGCAGGGCAGATGAGGTGATGGGAAGTTGACACAACCAGCATTCCACTTCCCATATCCTGTCCCCGGTAGCAGCAGAAGTCAACAGGAGGTGGGTTTACACCCCTACCAAAGGAAGTGAGGTGATGGGAGTTGCTGCCTCACTTCCACCAGGAAGGTATCAGCAGAAGCAGGTGGAACCAGATGTCCACCCCCATCTGCAATGAGGCAGGTGCTCAGTGCCCCACATTGCTGAGGTGTTGGTAGGTTCCACAGGGAAATTGAATATACACACCTGCCCAAACTTCATGCTGCATCTCACCAGGGAGATTGCCTGCTATAAGAGGATGATTAAATAGGTCCAGCATCTCAAAAAAAAAATAGCCCATTTCCAGAATACAATTCAAAGTTACTTTCATGTGAAGAACCAGGAAAATCATAATAAAAATAAGAAAAGACACCAATACAGAATTGAACCAGATGTTGGAATTATCTGAGACAGACCTTAAAGCAATCAAAATAAAAGGACTCTGACAAATAATTTTGAATTCTTTTGAAACAGATAAAAAAGGAAATTTCAAAAAATAAATAAAAGTCATAATAAAGAACCAAACTGAATCATAGAACTCAAAAATAAAATCACAGAAATTAAAAAAAAACTCATTGAATGAGCTCAGTGGTAGATTAGAGATGACAAAGGATAGAATCAGAGGCTAGAACTTGTAGACTGATGAATAGAGTAACTCAATGTGCAAACTACAGAGACAAAATAAACTGGAAAAGAAACCCTAATATTTATATAATTGTAGTCCCAGGAAGAGGAAATGGAAAAAGTACTCAAATAAATAATGGCTGAAAACTTCTCAAATTTGATAAAAGAACAAAATTAACAGATTCAAGAAGCTGAGTGAAATTAACAGAATAAACAGATTCCATGCTAAGAGACATGATAATTAAATATCTGAAAACTAAAGGTAAAGAATAAATCTTGAAAGCACCAGAGAGAAATGTGCATCACTCACAGGGCAGCAACAACCTGAAAAAGAGCAGATGTCTCATCTGAAACCTTGGAGGTCAGGATGATATGGTACCCATAACATTTTCCAAGTGTTGAAAGAAATGAACTATCAACTGTGAATTCTAATTACTGTTACAATGTCCTTCAGAAATGAAGAGGAAATGCAAAAAAAAAAGTCTAGACATAGAAAAATTAAGATAATTGTCCTAGCAAACTATCCTTAAAGAAAGACTAAAGGAAATTTTTAAAATAAAAATATCAGAAAAAAAGACCTAGAAGTGCACAAAGAAAAAAATCATTAGAATGTGTAAAATAGGGCAAATGTAATATACTGTTCTACTCATGAGTTTCTTAAAACATATTCAGTGCTTGAACCAAAAATGTTAATAATCAGCAACAGATAGAGCTATTGGACAAAAAAGATAGCAAGAATATCATATATCCGACCAACACAATGTCAACAGTATCAAACTGATATTTATAGAACACTCTATCCAATGACAGAAAATATACTTACATATTTTTTCAAGCACTGATGGAACATTTACTAAGATAGACCATATTATGGCCCACAAAACAAACTTTGTAAAATTTAGAGAAATTGAAATCATAAAGAATGTACTTTCTGAATTGGATTAAAGATGGCGGCATGAGAGGTGAGACAGGCTTCCTCCTAAAAAAACTTATAATATGAAAATATAACTAATCCAGCTACTCTTGAAAGAGCAACAGGAAAGAGGACTGCAACAAACTGCATACACCTGGAGACAAGAGCAGCCCTCACAGAAAAGGGTAACATATTAAAGCTGTGGTCCTGCAGGATCCAAGCCCTTCCCCCACACCAGCTCACTGGCAGGAGAAAGAGGAATGGAGCAGGGAGGGAGATGTGGGACTGCTGAATACCTAACTCTGGGGATCTGCTCTGGGAGCACAAACCTACATTTCATGGTGCTTGCATGGAACTCTCATAATTAGGGGGTTGGAAAGCTAAGATAGGCAGAATTCCTGGAGAGACTTAGATTCCAGCTGCTTGTGGAAAGCAGGGATCCATATCCAGCTGCTCTGGGACAAAAGAAAGACGGGCAGTCTGAGAGACTTCCTAACAAAGAAGCCCTTAGCAAGAGGGCTGGTAAAGGGGCAAGGATTGCACAGAGCTTACTGCTCAGGAGAAAGGACAGGCAGACAAAATTGTCCAGGTGCACTCTGCCCAGCAGGTTGGGAGCTTTCACAATCGCCAGGTGCTCCAGCTCCCTGGCTGGCGACACAGCTCCAAGAACCCCTTCTGTGACAGGCAGACTAGTGCGCCTTTCTCCTGGCCAGCCCCACCAGGCTTGCAAACCGGGAAACCCTACCCTGGCATTAGGCCAGCCAGAGGGAAGATCTGTCTACAGTAAAACGCAAAGCACACAGGCTTATACCTGTGTGCTCGGCCCACTGGTTCAGGCAGTGGAGACAGGCATAGCAGTCAGGAACCAGGAAATAGCTCTTTCCTCCCCCGAGGCCCCAATACCATTCCCCTACAATCCCTGACATTGCTTCAGGGGCTGAGTAGCTCCAGAGAGTAGAGCTTCTGGCACTAGAGGGCGACATACAAAATTTGAAAAGCCAAAGGAACCTGGTCCAGAGTAAAATTATGAATACAACTCCTGAGAAAGATTTAAATGATATAGACCTCATGACTCTCCCTGAAAGGGAGTTCAAAATAAAAATCATTAACATGCTCATGGAGGTACGGAAAGATATTCAAGAACTCAGGAATGAATTCCAGTTGGAGATCCAATAAGAGCAAATGGATGGTATTAAAAGCAGATAGGATATGGTGGAGGAGACGATAAATGAAATAGAAACTAGAGAAGAGGAATACAAAGAAGCTGAGATACAGAGAGAAAAAAGGATCTCTAAGAATGAAAGAATAGCACACGTGTGGGCAGTATGTTGTTACTGACTCCATATAAAGAGCAAGAAAAAAAGAAAAAAAAAAAGAATGAAAGAATACTGAGAGAAATGTGTGACCAGTCCAAACGGAACAATATTCACATTATAGGGGTACCAGAAGAAGAAGAGAGAGAAAAAGAGATATAATATAAAATGTCTTTGAGGAGGTGATTGCTGAAAACTTCCCCCATCTGGGGAAGGAGATAGTCTCTCAGGCCATGGAGGTGCGCAGATCTCCCAACACAAGGGACCCAAGGAAGACAACATCAAGACATATAGTAATTAAAATGGCAAAGATCAAGGATAAGGACAGACTATTAAAAGCAGCCAGAGAGAGAAATAAGATCACATACAAAGGAAAGCCCATCAGCCTATCATCAGACTTCTCAATAGAAACCCTACAGGCCAGAAGGGAGTGGCATGATGTATTTAATGCAATGAAGCAGAAGGGCCT
>JAVSCE010004544.1:0-50740 GCA_032199065.1 Smutsia gigantea
AAATAGAATGCAATGCATTCATTTTAGGACACTTCAACACCACTCACTCTGAAGGACAGATCAACCAGACAGAAAATAAGTAAGGAGACAGAGGCACTGAACAACACATTAGAACAGATGGACCTAACAGACATCTACAGAACTCTACACCCAAAAGCACAGAATACACATTCTTCTCAAGTGCACATGGAACATTTTCAAAAATAGATCATATACTAGCCCACAAAAAGAGCCTCGGTAAATTCAAAAAGATTGAAATTGAACCAACCAGTTTCTCAGACCACAAAGGAATGAAACTAGAAATGAATTATGCAAAGAAAATGAGAGATCCCACAAACACATGGAGGCTTAATAACATGCTCATAAATAACCAGTGGATCAATGACCAAATAAAAACAGAGATCAAGCAATATATGGAGACAAATGACAACAATAATTCAACACCACAAAATCTGTGGGACCCAGTGAAGGCCATGCTAAGAGGAAAGTATACTGCAATACAGGCCTACCTCAGGAAAGAAGAACAATCTCATATTAGCAGTCTAAACTCACAATGAACAAAACTAGAAAAATAAGAACAAATGAGACCCAAAGTCAGTAGAAGGAGGGACATTATAAAGATTAGAGCAAAAATAAATAAAATTGAAAAGAATAAAACAATAGAAAGGATCAATGAAAGCAAGAGCTGGTTCTTTGAGAAAATAAACAAAATAGATAAACCCCTAGCCAGACTTATCAAGAAAAAAAGAGTCTACTCACATAAACAGAATCAGAAATGAGAAAGGAAAAACCACTATGGACAGCACAGAAATACAAAGAACTATTAGAGAATATTATGAAAAATTATATGCTAACAAACTGGATAACCTAGAAGAAATGGACAACTTTGTAGAAAAATACAACCTTCCAAGGCCGACCCAGAAAGAAACAGAAAATCTCAACAGACCAATTTCCAGCAATGAAACTGAACTGGTAATCAAAAATCTACCTAAGAACAAAATGCCTGGACCAGATGGCTTCACCACTGAATTTTATCAAACATTTAGTGAAGACCTAGTACCCATCCTCCTTAAAGTTTTCCAAGGAGTAGAAGAAGAGAGAATACTTCCATACTCATTCTATGAGGCCAGCATCACTCTAATACCAAAACCGGGCAAAGACACCACAAAAAAAAGAAAACTACAGACCAATACCCCTGATAAACACAGACACAAAAATACTCAACAAAATATTAGCAAACCGAATTCAAAACTACATCAAAAGTATAACTTTTAGTTTATAGGAAATTCAGGGAACATACAGGATATATACAGATGAAATACAGGAAAATATGTCACAAGGAAAAAAATCAGACAACTCCAGAGAGTGGGCAGTTGTAAAGAAAATTTGACCTGGTCTCCTCAACCTCAAAAATATGTGTGTGGTGGGGGCAGGGGGCAGCAGAGGGGACTAGTGTCTATGCTAACTTAAAGGGAATAAAGAAACATAACCAAGCAAAAAAAAAAAATACATCAAAAGGATCATCCATCATGATCAAGTGGGATTTATTCCAGGGATACAAGGATGATTCAACATTTGAAAATCCATCAACATCATCCACCACATCAACAAAAAGAAGCAGAAAAACTACATGATCATCTCCATAGATGTTGAAAAAGCATTTGACAAAATCCAACATCCATTCATGATAAGAACTCTCAACAAAATGGGTATAGAGGGCAAGTACCTCAACATAATAAAGCCCATATATGACAAACCCACAGCCAACATCATACTTAACAGCGAGAAGCTGAAAGCTTTTCCTTTAAGATCAGGAACAAGACAAGGATGCTCATTCTCCCCACTTCTATTCAACATAGTACTGGAGGGCCTAGCCACGGCAATCAGACGACACAAAGGAATAAAAGGCATCCAGACTGGCAAGGAAGAAGTTGAACTGTCCCTGTTTGCAGATGACATGATAGTGTACATAAAAAACCCTAAAAGTCTACTCCAAAACTACTAGATCTAATATATGAATTCAGCAAAGTTGTGGGATACAAAATTAATACGCAGAAATCTGTGGCATTCCTATACACTAACAATGACCTAGCAGAGAGAGAAATCAGAAAAACAAATCCATTCAAAATTGCATCAAAAAGAATAAAATACCTAGGAATAAACCTAACCAAGGAAGTGAAAGACCTATACTCTGAAAACTACAAGACACTCATGAGAGAAATTAAAGAAGATACCAATAAATGGAAACCCATCCCGTGCTCATGGATAGGAAGAATTAATATTGTCAAAATGGCCACCCTGCCTAAAGCAATCTACAGATTCAATGCAATTCCTATCAAAATACCAACAGCATTTTTCAACAAACTAGGGAAAATCATTCTAAAAATCATATGGAACCACAAAAGACCCTGAATAGCCAAATCAATCCTGAAAAGGAAGAATAATGCTGGGGGGATTATGCTCCCCAACTTCAAGCTTTACTACAAAGCCACAGTACTCAAGACAATTTGGTACTGGCACAAGAACAGACCCATAGACCAGTGGAATAGACTCGAGAGCCCTGATATAAACCCAACTATATATGGCCAATTAATATATGATAAAGGAGCCATGGACATACAGTGGGGAAATGACAGCCTCTTCAACAGCTGGTGTTGGCAAAACTGGACAGTTACATGCAAGAGAATGAAACTGGATTATTGTTTAACCCCATACACAAAAGTAAACTCAAAATGGATCAAGGACCTGAATGTAAGTCATGAAACCATAAAACTCTTAGAAGACAACATAGGCAAAAATCTCCTGAATATAAGAAGGAGTGACTTCTTTCTGAACGCATCTCCTCGAGCAAGGGAAACAAAAGCAAAAATGAACTCATGGGACTACATCAAACTGAAAAGTTTCTGTACAGCAAAGGACAGAACAAAAAGGCATCCTACAGTATGGGAGAATATATTTGTAAATGACATATCCGACAAGGTGTTAACAGCCAAAATATATAAAGAACTTACACGCCTCTACACCCAAAAAGCAAATAACCCAATTAAAAAATGGGCAGAGGATATGAAGAGACAGTTCTCCAAAGAAGAAATTCAGATGGCCAACAGACATATGAAAAGATGCTCCACATCACTAATCATCAGGGAAATGCAAATTAAAACCACAATGAGATATCACCTCACACCAGTGAGGTTGGCCACCATCCAAAAGACTAAGAACAACAAATGCTGGCGAGGATGCAGAGAAAGGGGAACCCTCCTACACTGCTGGTGGGAATGTAAGCTAGTTCAATCACTGTGGAAAGCAATATGGAGGTTCCTCAAAAAACTAAAAATACAATACCATTTGACCCAGGAATCCCACTCCTTGGAATTTATCCAAAGAAACAACTTCTCAGATTCAAAAAGACATATGCACCTCTATATTTATTGCAGCACTTTTTACAATAGCCAAGATATGGAAGCAACCTAAGTGTCCATCAGTAGATGAATGGATAAAGAAGAGGTGGTATGTGTACACAATGGAATACTATTCAGCCATAAGAAGGAAACAGATCCTGCCATTTGCAACAGCATGGATGGAGCTGGAGGATATTATGCTCAGTGAAATAAGCTAGGTGGAGAAAGACAAGTGCCAAATGATTTCCCTCATTTGTGGAGGATAACAGTGAAGCAAAACTGAAGGAACAAAATAGTAGCAGACTCACAGACTCCAAGAAGGAACTAGTGGTTACCAAAGGGAGGGGTGTTGGAGGGAGGGGTGTGGGAGGGTGGGAGAAGGGGATTGAGGGGTATTATGTTTAGTACACATGGTGTGGGGGATCATGGGGAAAACAGTGTAGCACAGAGAAGGCGAACAGTGAATCTGTGTCATCTTACTACACTGATGGACAGTGACTGAATTGGGGTATGAGTGGGGACTTGATAATATGGGTAAACGTGGTAACCACATTGGTTTTTCATGTGAAACCTTCATAAGAATGTATATCAATAATACCTTAATAAAATAATTTAAAAAAGTTATTGGATGCATGCATGGATGGATGCATGCAACCAGGCAAGATGGCATTATTGGGTTCTAAAAGGAGGGGAAGCAATGGTATCTCCACCACCTCCTCCATCACTACCACTACCATGTGGTCTCCCCTTCCTGGAGCATTTACCACGCTAGGTGCTGTACTCTTAAGTATTTCATATGCATTGTCTTCTGTCCTCACAAGAATTATGACCATGATGTGCATAGGATGACTGACCCCATGTTCCCAATGAGTAAACAAAAGCATAAGGCAGTTAAATAACTTGGCTAATGATCACAGTAGTCAGAGGCAGAGCCTAAATTTATCTCCCAGCTCCGTCTGACTGGAGAATTTGAGCTCTTCGTTGCTAAACTGGCTTCCCTGTCCCTTGCACCCACTGCACTGTTCTGGGAAATTTAAAAGTCAAGGGAGAGGAAGACATAGCTGAGCCTCAAGCTAAAACTGGAACATCTATTATCTGGCCTAGGAGCAGACTTTTTAAAATAACTTGCAGACCTGATGGATGCCCCCAAGAAAGCATGGGCGATCCCCAGTGTTATCTATGCCAATAAATTGGTTTCCTTAAGGGAAGGCAGGTCCCTTCCAACTATAACATAATATTTCAGCATATACTTACTTTTTCTCTTCAGTTATTTACAGATGCTGTTATTCTTGGGTGTTGTTTCGATTGAGAGAAGCACTGTCTAAAACTGCAGCAGACCCTGCAGTCACAGTTATCCCATTTTAAGCCGTCATTCCAGAAATCCCCCATCTGTTGCAAAATGGGAACTGCACTCACTAGTTAAAAGCTGAAACTGGCTGTACAAGGCAGTGAGGAAACGGTGATGAAATGGGCTGAGGTACAAACAAAAAGAAAATTCACCATCAGCCAGGATGAAGGATGTGTTTATTTCCAGAAATGTCTTTCAGGTTTTTTTTATGACCAAATTACACAATTTGCAGCTGCTTTTTTTTTTCATGTAATATACAGTATCTGCAAATACTTTATAGCAGACACCTGCAAAGTTTTCTATTTTAATTATCACAGAGAATGACAGGAGGCAAGATGAGAGGGGAAAGGAAGGGAGCAGAAAGAGAGGGGAGGGGCGCAGGAGCAAGAGAACAGGAGCCGTGCCAGCAGCTCAGTGATGGGCAATGAAACCCAGCTCTTCCCATAGCTTTCTCCATGTCAATCTCCCAGAAATTGCTTTAGAAATTGACCACCTGCCAGCTATTCAGAGACTTAAATGCAGTAGTCATCGGCTCGCTTCATGTGTAGGCGCTTTACACATTCCACACCCCAGCTGATCTGTTTGCCTTCACTGACTTGCGGGGGGAAAATGGCACATTTCTGGAGAGTGCTAGAAACTTTTGGTTTCTGCCTCTGGTCTGCATTGCCTTTCCTTCCCCTTCTGGACACTGCACACATATCTCCATCCGAGTTCAAATGACAGTGCATAGGGGTCACAGAAGTCCTCAAGCACACCCTTATACAGGCTCACTGGGCTCTTCACAGTGCCCTTTGGCACCTAGTTTTGTATTGGTGTATTTCAGTTTCACAGCCTGAGCTCAAGGGTAGCTTAAGTGTGTGAGCCCTCCCCACATTCCTTTGGGTTTCATTTAGCTTGAGACTGGGCACGTCACTGTTTGCTGCTATTGCTTGGAATCTACAGGGTGTCCATAAAGCCTGGAAACTTAGGTGGAATATACATAATGTCTATTGAAAGTTAATTTTATTTAACTTACTTATTATCTATGTGTGCATAGGATTGGACATGCCCCTAACTGTGGCTCAGGAGAGAAAACAGTCGAGCCAGAAGTCCACTGTTTAACTTCTTTTTCTCAATTTCTCATATTTGAAATTTATGTCTGAACCCAAAAGTAGCTTCCACCAATGTGCCCAAGGAAACATGTGCAAAAATGTTCACCGATGTATTATTTGCAATAGCAAAAAGGCCCAACCTTACCTACACATTTAATGTAGGTGTGGAAATATATAGCATGATTAATAATGAAGGCCATTCACTTCAATAATATTCATTTCCTGAGAATGTATGGGCATATCTTTTAGGTAGAAAATGGATAAATAAATAATGGTGTAGCATACTGGAGGATAGTATAAGGAGTTATGAATGAATGCACAGTAGACTACAGAAGAACAATTGTAAATAATTAAGGAGATACATATTTATCTGGATACACTTTAAGGCAGGTTGGGCAAAAGAAAAAAATGAGATGTTGAAGAAGGATACATATAGAAAGATACCATTTATATAAAGTTTAAAAAGCAGGCAAAACAACATAATACATAGTATTTATGTATGTATAAGTATGTACTAAAAACATTTTTTAACACAGGTTAATGGTCAATACCAAATTCAGATTTGTGGTCACCTCTTGGATGAAGGAGGAAGAATGAGATCTAGCAAGAATGCCAAAGAGATTTTATTTATATTTGTAAAATTTTCTTTTTAAGCTGGGGGTTTGTATATTGGTTTCTACCCTTTTGCATACATGAAATATTTCATCAGCTATAAACAAGCACATCATTTATGTGCCTCATCTTTTTGGCTACATGCTTTGTGTGGTCACTGGCTCACCTGTCAGTAAATAATCATAGCTAGTGAGTTCTGACCCTAGTCCCATTATTCAGCTGTGACTGAATCAGTTACAAATACGGTTCCATTATTCGGGGTTTAATGACAACCAAAAATCATTTTGAAAGTAATGTCAAACTATATATGTGCTCAATTTTAGAAAAAATCTAGGCAAATATTAATTTTTAATATAAGATAGTAGATAATGTTTAAATTGAGGCAGATACCCTGTGCAATTCCTATCAATTATAAGTTCCCTAGTTGTACTTTAAATTATTTCATTTTCCAAAATCAGACACATGCAGAGATTTTTATATGATTTCTTTTTGTGCAAAATGAAGTTACTTTAAAATTCATATATTATCCATAATTTCAATATTTTAAAATATATATTAAGAAAGAAGTTTCTCTTTACTGAAGACTCCTTTCCTATTTTTGCTTTACACTTGAGTAGAGCTTCATGAGTTGCAACTTTGACACTAAAATTTCCATGGCAACAGATCTTTTTTGTCATAAACACAAGCATGATTAAGAAGGGTTTAGTGTCAGCAGTTTTCTTCATAATTAAATTCATTAGTTAAAATGCTGGGTTAAGAGCCATAGGAATTTCATTACAAGGACATTTTCAACTGGAGTTGTGGTGACAACACAAAATAATTGCTCTTAAATTGCCTTTTGTCCTGTTTGATATTTCAGATAACACTTACATATTTTGTATTCAATAGTTTAGAATGCAATTGGTCTATAACCACATTCCATTCAAGTATAAAGCACACTATACCCTCCCTTTAAACTGGCCATAATGTGAAAACCCAAATTTCAAAAGAAATTTGAAGATTGCTAAAAGTTTTATAGCTGTCCTACTTTAATTCTCCCCCACAAGAGTCACAAGAATTTCTTGAACTTATTTCTTTTCTTGTCATTATAAAAGCAACTCAGAACTAATGCAGAGAATTTGCAAAGTAACAAAAGATATAAAGTAGAAAATACAAGTTACCCAGAAATCCACCATTGTGAAACAATCAAGTTAACAATTTAAATATATTGCCTATAGTATATCAAATTGTCTTTCCTAATAGTCAGAAGAAAACAATCGTTAGACTGAAAAGTATTGAGATTTGTGGCAACTATCCATATTCCCTAAGGTGTAGTGAAGATGGGCCTTTTAAGAGCCTATTGGCTGGGAAAATGTCCAAGTTGGGAGCGTTTAAGACCTGGAGGCCTGGATGAAATGCAGTTAGAAAAATCAGGATGTAATGAGATCCAAAGGAATTGTGCAGAGTTCTCCTTCCTAATACTAAAGTACATGGTAATGATCCATAAGACGGGGGAAAAAAAATCAAATCTTTATTTTGTCCTTTGGAGGCCAGTCATTTAATATCTCTTTCACAGATACATCAATATTTCCCTGACAAACTTAGCTCATCCATTCATGCATACATTTGTTCATTTGATAGATTTTATTTATTACCCTGTGCCTTTGCTTCCTGGTGAAAATGTCTTCTCTCATTTTTTTTTATTTAAAAAATATTTCTCAAGTGTCCACTCTATGCCAGAGATTGCACATGAGGAATGGCACTTAGATAGTCCTTCCTTCAAAAAGTCACATCTAATGATGCCTGCTCTTCATTCCAGACTCAGCCCAGGCATCTTCCCTACCAGGGACCCAACTTTACTGCTTCCCTTGGTACCTCCTGTATACCACTCCTGTCATACCACTCTCTTTTACCCATGTTTATTTGCATGTCCATCCCCCTTTTTGACGTCAGGGAACAGGGTAGGTAGATTTCAAGGAAACAAATTTTTTATGGATGATTCTCATTAAGCTTTGATTTCCATTTCAACTACAACTGAGGTTGAACATTTTTGCCGGTTGCATTTTTTTTCTATTTTCATGTCTTTTCAGGACCTTTGCTCAAGTTTTTACTTGTACGTCCATCTGTTTTTTTCTTGTTGATTTTTTCCAAGATCCCTGAATAGCCAAGCAATTAATTAACCCTTTTTATGTAATTGGTGATTTTTTTCAGGTATTCATTTGCCTCAGTTTTTAATCTATATTTCACTGGCTTTTATTTTTAAAACTAGGATCGTCAAATCTTGACTATTTAGTTATGTACAGACTTGCTCAAAAAGTGATGTAAGGTAGCTTACAAGTGTGCCCTCAATACAGATGTCAGAATAGTTAAAACCGTATCAGGGAAATAAGGCTAAGAAAACAAATAAAGGTAAGAAAGTACATGGAGCCAGGAGTTGAGTTAATTTCTTGAAAAAAGTGCTATTACAATCTTCACACTCACTATGGGTCAGCCACAGATAGGGAGCCTGTATTAAGAAGTTAATTAACGCATTACAGGATCAACAATGCTGTGGGGAGAAAACAGACGGGGTACTTTGGAGAGTTTCTCCTGCAGGTCATCATGAGAATATATTGCAAATGAATCATGTCTTCAACAGCAGCCTACAGTAAAATGAAACCTATTACAAGATCACTTCAAGGATTGTAGACTTTCAAGGGATCGTAGGTTGTAGACTTTCAAGAGTTTTCATTAATTTTTGCAGAACAAAATCCATTTCTGATTCATTAGCTTAAAACAATTTGGGAAGCATGTAACAAGGGAGGAATAACAACGAAAGGGATATTTTTTATTGGTACTAAGAACAGTTTTGTTTTTGTCTGAGTGTGGCTTTTTTTTCACCGGTTAAAAATATTTTTCAAGTGCATTTGGGGTGGCATGGAAAACACACCAAAACAGCTATTTTTCACAGCTTCAAAGGCTGATGCTTTGACTTGCTTGATGTAAGTTGGTTTATCAACCTTGACACTGCATTTGGAATGAACACAATATGTAACTAGCACCACAGTGATTCAGGCAGCCACAAATCTAGTTCTGCTTGAGGTGCTATAAGTCAAATTCTAAAGGAGAGAAAAGAGAGGCGATTCTGCAGGAGCTAAATATACGAGGAAATACCATTTTATGTGTCCATTTCCTGGATTTCTGATTGAGGGAAACTAATTTTATTGGCATAAAAATATTTTTGGCTGATTGGGGATTATAAGTTTTATAGGATAATGGTTTCATGGTTTAAAAGAATCATAAAGGTTATTCAATTCAATTCTCTACTACAAGTTTAAATCCCCTCCATCAAGGGATGTTTGTCCAAACTTAAAGAGCATCATGGTATCATGGTTAAGAGAGCCAGCAATAACATCAGGCCATATGGGTTGAAGTTCTGATCTTTCTGTTTCCCATCCACATGAACTTGGTAAGCTTCTTAACCTCTCTGCACTTCAGTTTTCCTCTGTAAATTGGAGATAGATAAAGCACCTGGAACAGTGGTTGGCAGATACTGTGTTCTCAATTATGGGTAAAGTGGGGTTCTTATGGCCAGGATCCTCGCTGAACTTAAACCACCTGATGATGTGACTGGCCTGTTGCTATGCTGCCACTTCCATACCTTTAGGCAATAAGCCATTATTGTGTTAATATAAAGAGTTCCGCCCAGTGCTCTGCCTGAGACAGGGTGGTGAGGCTGCAAGGCTGCAAGGCTGTAGGAGAGCAGAGCGGAGGCTGGAGTGGTGGCAGTGCTGAGGACAGAGACCCAGAGGATGGCTGTGCGGGACCACTGTGCAGAGAGGCCCAGAGGACGGCTGTGCGGGATGACTGTACAGAGAGGCCCAGAGCACCGCTGTTCAGACAGAGGGGCCCAGAGGCAGAGACCGGCTTGCTGCATCCAAAGCAGCAGTGATAACACAGACTCGCTCTGAGTGAACGGGATTTTAGTGACTGACCTGCCACCTGGAAATATAGTTGGGTATAACCTTTCACCCCAAGAACCCTTTGCTGTAAATTTCTTTGGTCACAGTGAATCTGTAGTGAACTTGCCTGGGGCTGAAACTCATTTGCAAGACAGTTGGCGAAGTCGGCAGAGTTCATTGTTGACCAAGGAAAAAGACAAGCTGCCCTTATGGGAGGGGTGCTTCAGCAGGCTGCCCCTGTGAATGGGGAGACAGTGGATTGTTCCCCAGTGGGTATGTGGTCTGAGGTGGCTTGTCCCCTAGAGGACTGGGCCCCACCCCAGGACTGGAGGCAAGTGGAGGTGACACCTGAGGCAGTAGGGGAGGCCCTTGTTATAGTAAGCAGATCCTTTGAGAAGCAGAGTGCCCATGAGACAGCAGGGACTGTGGGTTGGCTGCTTCTCACAGTATAAGAAAAGTCTACAGAGGAGACCCAAGAAATGGCGGCACGAAAACGCGAGCTGCAAATGTCTGTGGATTCCCTGAGGAGGGAGATGGCTTTGATGTGAGAGGAGGCAGCACGGGGGCGCCGGCAGCAAGGAGCCATTGGAGATGAGACGGCAGTGCTGCCAGGTGTTCTGAAGGAGGTAGAGGCCATCAAGGAAAAAGATGAACTCCTGAGGGAAGCACAGGTGGAGGTGGTCCGAGAACGTCAGCTGTGAAGTATCGAGCTGAAGGTAAGAGACCTGAAGACTGAGGTAGCATTGCTGCAGGCACAGTAGAAAAGGTAAAGGTTGTAGCAGAGGAGGCACTCGGGGGAGGGGAGAGAAAGGTGCCAGCAGCCCCAGTAATGGAGGAGCTGGAGAAAGACGAAGGGGTGGTGCCGGAGGCACTGTCGCCTCCTGTATTGAAAGCAAGCTCAGTGGTTGTAAAGAAAATAAAGACCCAGTAGCTGAAGGCTCCCCAAGGAGAGGAGCAGCCCCCTCCCCAGGTCGTGGAGCACTCTATGGTCCGCCCCTATACTCAGGCTGAGCTGGTGGATTTGGGCTCCCAGTTTAGGCAGAAGCCCTCAGAGTCAATATCAGCTTGGCTCCTGCGTCTGTGGGACTTACGGGTGGATGGAATTGTTCTCTCGGGGTCAGAGATGGGAAAGCTGTCTTCCCTGACAGTGCAGCCTGACTTAAGGCAGCGATTACAAAACACGCATCAGACCCCAGGGAGTCACACCCTCCTGGATTGGCTCATGGCTTCACTTCGTGCTGTGTGGCCCAATCAGGGTGATCTAGCATCCTCTCCTGTTAGATGGCAGACATATGCTGAACTCCAACAGGTGCTACGAGAGCTGGGCATGAGAAATGCCATCTACAGTCCAGAGAATTATGGCCCAGATGAAGAGATTTTCACTACTGGGATGAGAAATATTGTACTTCAAATGGCTTCTACATCCCTCTTTGGGTCTCTAGTGGCCATTCTTTCCCCTCACGTAGGGCATTCCATAAGCGAGGTGACACGTACAGTAGCAGACTTAGGAGAGGCTGAAGCAATGAGAATTCGGAAAGAAGTAAGACCTGTTGCTCACAAGAAGAATTTACAGGGCCCCATGAAGGTTATGAGGACCCAGATATGGGTTGATTTAATACGGGCAGGAGCAGATGGAAGGAAATTAGAAGGGAAGTCAAATGAGATCTTACTAGAGCTATGGCAACAGCTGAAACCAGAGCAGCAGTTCCAGCCATTAAGACCAAAGAGGCAGAGATCAGAGACAGAGCCAAGAGTCCGGCCTGTGTGTTTGCAAGACTTCCTACTGGAAAGCAAGCCAACCTCACTTTAGGCCACACAGAAAGGTGATTGGGGAACATGGTTTGACTGAGGGGAAGGTCAAGGTGTCTGCCCTGAGGAACCAAGGGGGAACCGGAGACCACATGATGGCTGGAATGGACATGCTTTGGACTTGATCTGCATGGGGCTTTGAACCTAGCTGAATCCTCTGGCTTGAGGATTATTATAATTTTTGTTACCTGTATCTTAATTTTTATTATCTCTGAGTTGTTATCCTCTGCTGCTGTTGTGGAATCTGGTTACAGTGCTCCAGCTTTCTTGCACAGGGACCATTGCAGAAGATGGAAAGCATGTAGACTGTAAGGTGAGAATCCTGGAGGGGTGGAGTGTGGGTAAAGTGGGGTTCCTATGGCCAGGATCCTCGCTGAACTTAAACCACCTGATGATGTGACTGGCCTGTTGCTATGCTGCTGCTTCCATACCTTTAGGCAATAAGCCATTATTGTGTTAATATAAAGAGTTCCACCCAGTGCTCTGCTGGAGACAGGGTGGTGAGGCTGCAAGGCTGTAGGAGAGCAGAGCGGAGGCTGGAGTGGTGGCAGCACCAAGGACAGAGGCCCAGAGGACGGCTGTACAGACAGAGGGGCCCAGAGGCAGAGACCGGCTTGCTGCATCCAAAGCAGCAGTGATAACAGACTCTCTCTGAGTAAACGGGATTTTAGTGACTGACCTGCCACCTGGAAATAAAGTTGGGTATAACCTTTTCACCCCAAGAACCCTTTGCTGTAAATTTCTTTGGTCATAGTGAATCTATAGCGAACTTGCCTGGGGCTGAAACTCATTTGCAAGACATCAATACAGTTATATCTTTCTATTATTGCATCTTATATTATTGCATACACCTTATAGGAAAGTCCAGTTCTGCTTAGAAAGGCCAGAATTTGGGTTTTGTTTTGTTTTGTTTTTAGTTATAAGAGGAGTTCACTTCTGGTAATAACAGAGTAGCTCTTATTTAATTTCCATCTGGTAATAACAATTTTGAACTTTGGACTTAAAAGCAATGTAAACAATTATAAAATCAGAATTAAAGTAACTGTTTGAAGCTCCTGGGAAGTGAATGAAAATATGAAGAAACTGGAGGGGACATGATCCTTGAAATAAGGGAAACAAACTAGGTAAGATCCATATTTACACAACTTTCTCCCTGAGGGCTCCCTTTATGTTGTAAAGTACAAAGCAGGAAGAGGCTGATTTACTGGACTGAGGCTTCGAAAGCCAGAGCGTGGTGCTATCAGAGTAGCTGAAATTAAGGAGGAATATTCCAGAAAATAAGGAGACAGAGTGGGGAGCCCAAAAATGTGTGCACAAATCCCCCTCAAATTGTTGTTTGGGTGACACACTGCACATGCCCATGATGAGACCCCAGGGAACCCAGTGGAAAGTAAGAGCTGGAAGGTCAAGAGATCTGTGATCTGTGCAGAGACTTCAGCAGATGCTTGTTGCCAGAGAGATGAGTTTTGGAATTCAAGCCCAGCCAAATAAAAGGGGCTTATTAAATTCTTTGTGTTTTTCACTGGAACCCTAAGAGGACCATACCTGAAGAAAAAAGACTAAAGACAACAACTGAGGCCTCAGGGCAAAACAACAACAAGCCCATCCTATCAAGTCCCCTCAGGGTCAAGGTGATTCATCAATAGTTTAATGGTTTATTAGAACAAAACTCAACACTCTTTGCAGGGAGATAATGTATCATTTATCATATATTGCCCACAATGTATAATATATAATTTTTAAATTACCATATATACAAAGAGGCAGAAAAATGGGGCCCTTGTTCAAGGGAAAAATTAGCCAAACAGATCCACAGAAGTCCCAGGGGTTAGAATTAACAGATAAAGTCTTTAAATAACTGTGCTATACATATAAAGGAATCTATTGGGAAAGATTGATATAATGAGTGAAGAGATGGGGAATATCAAGAAAGAAGTGGAAGCTAGGAAAAAAAAACAAAGTGAAATCCTAGAACTGAAAACTATTGTTTCTGAAATAAAAATGTCATTGGATGAACTTAACAGCAAATTAGGCACCACAGAAGAGAAATTTAACAGTAAACTTGTGGGGTAGGAATCATCAAAGCCAGCCCACATCTCTGGCTCTCAGAAACAATCTCTGCCTTTAAAAAAAGAACTCATATCAAAGTAAATCACAGTCAAATATCTGAAAACCAGAAGTAGGAAAAACCATTAAATCATTCAGAAGAAAAAGACACAACAAACTAAGGTAAGGAACAATGATAAGAAAAAAGGCTGATGTCTCATCAGAACCACTGGAGGCAAAGATAATGAACTGCTTTGGGGGGGATGGGTGAAATAGATGAAGAGGGAAAATTAGAATGCTTAATCTGGGTGATGGTTACATGAGTATATATGCATATCAGAATCCATCAAGCTGTATGCTAAGATTTGTGCATTTTATTATATATACTTTAAAAAATAGTAGTAAAAGAAAAAAAGATAATGAATTGCCTTCTTTAAAGTGCTGAAAGGAAAAACAAAAAGGTCAGTGTGGAAGTCTAGAGGACTTACACTAGACTTACCTTTAATCATATCATTGATTACATTAAACATAAATGGACCCAGACTTCTAATTAAAAGGCAGAGGTTGCATGCACTTTAAATAAAAGACATTGACAATTTGAAAATAAAAGAATGTAGAAATGTATGTCATATAAACAGTGAACATAAGAAATCTGGTGTGGTTTATTAATATCAAGATAGATTTTAAGACCTGGATTACTACTGCCAGAAGTAAAATGGAATATATCATAAAAATTAAAGCATCAACCCATTAGGATAACATAACAATCCTAAGTGTGTGTGCATCTAATGATAAATGTTTATTGTCTAAACATCTGGTACAGTTACTCCCATTAAGGAGATGGTTGCCTTGATTAGGCAAATGTTTTGATTAAGTCTGGTAGAGGAGGTAGTTTCTGTGAGCCTTCGATGTAGTCTGGCTTTGATGCTTCATGAAGCAGATAAAATGACTTTATTTGAGACAAGGACAGAGAGCCACAGTCTTCCCAGTCTTCTCAGTTTTCCCAGAACTGAGATGTTTCTTGGGACAAGGAACTTTTGGTGCAAAAAACAGGACAGTTACAAAACCAAGACCATCCAGTCAATCTGAGATGGTTACTCATCTTACAAAGAGAGAAATTCATTTGCTTTGGAAATGGAAGAATAAGAGAGGAAAGAAAGGAAAAGAACAGAATTGATAGCCATGAGGTAGTCGGAGGTTGTATAGTGGACAGTGTAACCCCTTCTAATGATCCCTTACACCTTAAGTTAAATTACTAAGCTCACAAAATGATAGTCACAAAGTGTATGTGTAGGCTTGGGGAAACTGATGAGGTAGAATGGGTAAAAAATAGCAGATGTCATGGACCTGGCATTCATGGAGCAAGGACCATGAGAACATTAAGTGCTATGGTCTGAATGTGTCTCCCCTAAATTCATACGTTGCAACTCTAACCTCCAAGGTGATGGTATATGGAAGCAGGGCCTTTGGGAATTAGGTTTAGATAAGTCATGAGGGTGAGTCTTCATGATGAGATTAATATCTTTTGAAGAAACCAGAGAGCTAATTCACTGTCTTTCTGCCATTGGGAGGATGCAGCAAGAAGGCAGCCATCTTCAGACTAGAAAGAGGGCTCATCAGACGCTGAATTGGCTGGCACTTTGATCTTGGACTTCCCAAACTCCAGAACTGTGAGAAATAAATGTTTGTTGTTTAAGCCAGTCTATGGGATTCTGTTATAGCAGCTGGAACTCACACGGTAAGTCTTTGGGAATTTGGTGGAGTCATGAGAATGGCTTTGGACTGTCATAGGTGAAGAAATGGGAGATTTGAGTCAAGTTTTGGTATATTAAAGACAAAAAGAACTGAGATCACATCTGGATCTTATTTGTTGAGAATCTTGCTTTGGGGTAATAGAAAATCTACTTCCAACTGGATCATGCAATAAAAAGAATTTATTCACTTGTGTAACTGAAAAATGCAGAGGTAAAGTGATTTTCAGGTATGATTCAATTGGGAGGTCGCACAACCACGTTGGGGCTCTGGCTCCATGCCTCAGCAAGTGTCTCAGCAGCCCTCTTGCCTGGGACATTTCATATTCACACATTTCACATTTCCTCAAGGTAGCAAGAATGGCATAGCAGTTCCAGAACTCAATTCTCATATTCTCCCACAACAGCAGCAAACTTTTTCTACAGAGAGCCAGGTAGTAAATATTTCAGGCTTTGTGTCTCTGTTGCAACTAGTCAACCCTGTTATTGTAACGCAAAAGCAGCCACAGGCAAAATGTAAACAAATGAGCCTAGCTGTGTTCCAGTAGAATTTTGTTTATTGATTTGAATTTCATATAATTTTTACATATCATGAAATAATATTCTTCTTTGGATTATTTTCCTAATCATTTCAAATTGTAAAAATCATTCTTAGCTCAAGGCCTGAACAAAAGCAAGCAGAGGGCCAGATACGACCCACAGGTCAGTTTGTTGACCCTTGACTTGAAAGATTGTCCAACCAGAGTTTTAAACAAAAAAATTCTCTCCTTCCTGACATATGATCTCTTTTTTCTTCTCTGTACTTTCACTCAAGAGAACCCTATCTGTACCATTTAGGTGTTAAAATCTTCCAAATTTTTATCTCCAACCTAGATTGCTCCCCTATCTTCAAACTCCTATAGTCACCTGTTTGACATTTCCATTTAAAGGTTTAATAGCATTTTTAATTAAACAATCAAAGCCTGCTAGGAACTCGGCTCCCTTAAAAGTAGGCCCAGCTCTAAGCAGCCAGCAGAGGCACCTGTCATTCTCATTCTCATGGAATTAACCCTAAAATTACAGGATAATGCTTCAGCATTCCTTATATTTCTGACATGATTCTGGTGAAAAGGAAATATTCTGATTACTCTTTTCTCCTCCTGAAGGGATGAATAAAACAGAAATAAATCAAGAATGTGACATCAGGCTGAGGAATTTTTCAGTAATATCTGCCAGCTTTTGGAGATTTCATGAAAAGAAATAGCCATGATGCAATATCTTACTTGTACAGAAGATTCTAGGTCTGACTTGGATCTTGCCCCATCTGGTCATTTATGATGTATCCAAATACTCCAGATATTGTTTTGAGTTTTTGATCTTTTGCTCAACTGGCCTCTTGCAGCCTCAAGGGTGTTTTAGCTCTCACTGGGGCAGCTTAACTACGTTTTTCTTGTTATTTACAGAATATCTTGTGTATCTCTTACATTTCCCTCAGTTTGTCCAACTGATCTATTTCCTTATCAAGTTATTTTGGCTTCTCCACTCTCTCCTGTGTTTTGAAAAGTATAAAATTTCAAAATAAAAATGAGTATGCATGTGTACTTAGTCCTTCATTTCTTCAGTACACATTTCTTTTTCATTGCTAGGCACTGGACACAGTCCCAGGCTCTGAAAATACAAAGATCCATAAGCTGTGGCCCAGCCCAGAAGATGCTTATAGTTTACATTTCTGTTGTAAGAAATGTAAACTTAATTCACAATACAACAGTGTAGATGTTAGAATGAAGCCTGAACAAAACGTTTAGGAAGAGAAGGAAGTTAGCAAGCGTTCACAGAAATGATGCAGTTACTACATTTGGAAAAGAAAGAAGAGGGAAGGAAGGCAAAAATGAGAATCTCTTGCCCAAGATATTGTTAGTTGAGCCACAAGAATGATTACTTCTGGAAAGGGGAAGAATTGAGAAGATGTATTGGGTAGATGAAATGCCTAATGAGACCATAAATGAGGAGAATTGCTTCTTAGAGTGTATGAGAAGATAATTTTTATCAGATAATGAAATTGTTTTCAGTCTTCAGAATGAAAATGAATCCCTTGCTAAAGCAAATCATGCTAATAAAAGGAGAGAGAGAGGACGTCGGAATTACACTAGGCTCATGGTAGGCAGAAACCAACCTAAATAGCCTCGGCAAAAAAATGAAAGATAATGAAGTAATCAAAATAATTGCTTGATAGGGAATGTGAAAGATCTGCAGTGTTACACTAGAAATGTACATTTTCAAGAAAAATGAGGTGACCTTAAGGAACAGATTAGAAACTCAAACTCACACCGGGTAGAAGCAATGCTTTTCATTAGAAAGGCTGAGGATTAATTAAATCTGGAGAAGCTCTTTGAAATCCACAAGTGCGAGTTACATTAGAATACAATACAACTGGTATATTGGTATCATAATTAATGATTAGCATGGACTTCTTTATTAAATGTATTCTGGCATAGCTCATGTGACAGATGTGAAATGAAGAGGACAAAAATGTGTTATTTAAAACCAAAATTGACTTTAGCAGCATCTGCTTTCAAAGCAGGGGTGGGGGACATAGTTTATCTAGAGGGGAAATACATTGCTCCTTTTCGCCTTTGAATTTGCCTTGAGACCCAGCCCCAAGCATGATGGAGAGCCCCAAGCCCCCTCACCAACCTTCCTAAGGAAACTGGGAAGGGGATGGACTTCGGTGGCTTATGGAATATTTCCCAGTTTCCTCTGAGTCAGATCTCTTGCTTCAGCTGTGTAACTTCAAAGACTGGTAGCAGAGCTTAGTGCTGCCCAAGGTGGAAGCTTTGGAGAAAATGGCCCATTGTTTACAGAACATGTGAAGTATAGGTAAATGAAAGCCCTGAGCAAGTAAGAGGTAGTGGTCTAAATTGTTTTACAGGGAAAGGTAAAGGGAATTTAATTTCTTGGAGAGACCAATGTCAAGGGGAAATGGAAAAAGGAAGAGCCCTGAGGGGCAAAAGGTTGAGACGCAATAGAGTCAGAAAGCCACTTCATCTGCTCCACACACAGATGCCTTCTGTGAGAGACAGCCATCAGTGCGGACACCTGAGCAAGACGGGTCCCTGTCTAGGGTGTGTAATGGAAGAGGCTCCACAAGCTGAAGTAATTCAGAACCCCCACGCTCACTCCATTTTGCAGCAAAGAACATTCTTCTCCATTACTCCTCACTCCACAGAAAGAGAAGAGAAAAGCCATAGCACTCTCCTCCCCCAAAGATTCCCTTTCTCAATGAACTCTCCTTTGCTTCTGGAGGATGGCTGGGGTGGTGGCAGTGGGTTGCAGATGCCAGGGCAAGTCCTGGAGGGAGAGTGGCTGGAAGCTTTCTCTGCAGTCTTTAGAATGCAAATTGCCTTATTAACCATTGGCCTCGTCTTTAGGGCTTAGGAAAATTCTGAGAAAATGAAAAGTTCCATTCTACATCTTTTTATAAGCTTAGCCTTCACAACCTCTGGATGAAACTCATTTTAAAGACAGAGACTCTTAGGTATAAAAAAGGCCATGGGTTATTACACAGCTTTGAAAATGTCAGTAGCAGACATCAGGATTTCTGTTTCTAGTCTGTTCAACTCTCTTTGCTGTGCTCCTTCTGAGGGCCACGGGCACGACAGATGGGGTCCCTGCCTCCTTAGTGCTTGTGCTATCAGGAAAGACTGCTAACAAATATGCAAATACAATAAAGTATTTTAGTGCTTTGATATAGGAATCACAGAGCATAGCCTAGGAGCCTTGAACTTAGGATGGAAGATTAGTATGCTTGAGGGCAGGCCTCCAGGTGGAGCCCCTTTGACTTTTCTGTCAAACACAAATCTTATCTGCCACCTCAGATTCTCTCAGCCCCCTACACTGGACTGTGCTGCCCACACCAGGGGCTCTACACCCAATGGTACTGGGAGTACCAGGCCCTCCCTCTTGGCCTCTGCCATCCCGCTAGAGACTTTAGCTCCTTAAGGCCATGAACATGTACCACTCAGACCTGCTGAGGAGAGCAGGAGCAATAAGAGACCCCAGCTTCCACACCTGAACCACTACTGTGTTGGTACTGATACCTAGGTCCTCCAGGCTGCTCTCAGCGGGTGACTAAGTGACACAGGCATGCTAAGGCAGGTCCACTCATTCCCATGAGATGTGGGACTCCTGTGAGAGGCAACTTGAGGATTCCCCATCAGCTTGACTGAAACTTTCCAAGAATTTCCTTCCCTGTCTCCATCATGGTTTGGCATCATTCCATTCTTTCTCCATTCTTCTTCCCTCTCTCAATTCCCTTATGGTCGTTAGACACAGTAAATATCTTGGCCATCCAATCCAGTCTTGACATTGGCTTCTCAGAGGACCCAAACTAGCACATTTCAGCCCTCACTGTGGAAATACTTGTGAAGGGGACTCTACTTTTCTAAATTCATGGGCTAGGGCCCTGTGAATTAGACTGACAAAAGACCAAGTAACAAGAGAAAAACAGTTCAGTAACACACGTGACACATACACATGAGAAACTCTGTGATGAGTAACTCAAAGGGGTGGTTAGAACTTGGGCTAGATAGCATCTTAGTAAAGAACAATAAATTCATAAAGAAGTCACAAGACAAAAAGGCCTTAGGATTCCAAGGATGGCAAACTATGGGAAGATGATATATGGGGAAACCAGTGGGGTATGTTTTGTTTGTGGAGCTCCACTCAGTGCTGACTTTCCATCTTTTTCATAGCCAAAAAACTTACCTGGGGGAGAGGATTTATAATAGTCCCCATTTTTCAGAAGTTTGCTTTTTATCAGGTAAGGGAAATTCTGGTAAGGTTTCTTTCTGCATCTGTTGGGTCTCAAATGCTTTTAACTTAAAATAACCTTATGCCAAAGAGGCATATTTTGACACATGTAAGTTGCATATGTTGATCGTCCACACACTGCACCATTGCACAGGGCATCTGTATCCTGAGGAGCTTCAGAAAGGGCCAGATGGCATGAACTAGAGGACGGGGCCCATGAACTCCACATGGGGAAATTTGGTCCAGGGGGAAACAAGAGAGAGGTGGGATTGGGGCAGATGGATTCTCCTCCTCCTTTCCTCCCATTCTGAGGCATTGTGTCACTGTACAGTTATTTTGAGAAATCCTAAATACTCAACAAACATGTCTGCTGAGCAAACGGATACACTTCAAGGCCCATTATGGGCCCGTGGCCAGTGTGGTGACACGTCTCACATTGCTTCACATTCTTTCTTGCTTCTCTCAAGGTTTTCCTACACTTGCTTGCCTTAGGATTATACATCCCTGCCCTCTTCAGAAAGCTCCAGCTCTGATTTCACGCTTTAGACTCTGTTGTCTAGGAAACCTGGGCTAAGACAACGTTTAAATGAATACTGGATATAGATATGTAAGTAAGAAATAGCCTCTGAAAGTGGAGGAAAATAGCTTAGACTTAGAGACTAGGATATTTGGACTCCTAAAGGCAAAATGGAGCATGGCCTTTTCAAGAAATGGGAAGTTCAGTTTGAATCATAAGCCTGGGCTGGTGGTGTAGGGATTATGAGATGGACGGCTACAGGCACATACGCTCACAAGATATTGTAGGGGCCATAGTAAGGCATGAAGGCTACAGAAGGATCTGCAGCCGGGAAATGACAAAAACAGATTTGCATTTCAGATCACTCTGATGGCAATAAGGAGGCTGGGCTGAAAATGGGCAGAAAAGATGTATTAATTAAGATGTATTAATCTTCACAAACCCTAACTACAGTTATGGCATCGGTGATATTTTTGTGATAAAATGAAAGTAGCCTGTCACATGTTAGCTATACCAATTTTATTTGCGTAATCCAATTATATTATTCCCTGCTACCAACTGAAGTGCAATTCTCTTTAAAATTAATTCTGAGAAAGACCCATGAAGCACAATGAAGGATTAATTTTGGTGTTAATAGATGTTTCAATTGACTTTATTAGGAATCTTCTAAAACTATTAAACCTATGGTAAATTAAGAAAAATTATCCAAAATTTGGAAATTGACTGGGGATTATTGGGTCTCCTCACAGTGGAGTGCTGGGCACTGTGTGCTTGACGTAGGTACCTGGCTCTCTGGGAGCATAAACTCTTGTCTGGCATTTTATTTACTATTGACTAGGAAAGTTTACATCTCCTTAAAGGTGGAAGTTAGCTCATTAAAAACTAGTAGCAATGGAAGTGATTCTTATCCAATAAAAATGTAAATACATTTTGTTTCACAGGGATGTCAGTGATGGAAAGATAACCCAAAGATGATCATTTACTGTGCAGTTTGTGTCTAACCTAGCATTCTTATTCTAACATTTAAAAAATGCTCTGTGAATAAGCCATACCCTTTTACAGCTTCCCTAATTAATGAGTTGGATAAAGTCTTGGTCTCATTATTTATTTTATATTTTTATACGTATAATGTTTTTAACTTTTAAAAATTATATTTGACAGGGGAGGAACCTATAATATACAATATAGGAAAATGACAATAATTATTCAATGTGTAGTGTTATTATTTACTTCAGTCATTCCAGAAACAAGAGTCAAGGGACTGGTACTTAAAAACCATCTCACTTTCTTCAGCAGTACCTACTTGACATTGGTTTTAAGACATATACAATATGTCCTTGAAATACTGCCTCTCTCCCACTCACTCCAATCTCTTATTTGGGAACTTTTACTACACATATTTCAGATCTTCTCTTTCTATCCTCTGACTTTTCATCTCCCTCATATTTTGCATTCAGGTGTTGTTCTGGATAGTGTCTTTATAGATTTATCTTTCAGTTTGCTAATTCTCTTTTTGATTCTATCAAATCTGCTGATTAAGCTAGACATAAAATTTTCAATTCCAAAGGCTATCTTTTCAGTTCTAGAATCTCCACTTGGTTCTTATCAAATCGACCTGATTTATTTTTATAGTGTATTGTTTTATGATTCTGATTCTTTCTTTTATGTTGTCGACCATTTTAAACAAACTTGTTTTCTCTGTCAGATTTCTCTCTTATACTATACTTTTGTGATATTGATTCTGTTATTTGTTCTGTTTTATCTGGTTTATGCTGGATTTTCTCTTTTTTTTTTTTCTTAATTTGGATTGTCATTCTGAGTAGAGTATTACCAGAACTTTATCACTGTAAATCCTGTGTGGCCTGGGCTAAGGCCAGGTCTTTCCAGAGGGAATTTTGCTAGGAACCTCTCCCTGGGAGCAATTATTTTGAAAATTTCTCAGCTTGGGAGTCCTGACAAAGTGAAGGGCAGGGCCATGGTAATAAATTCTCAGGAGAGACATTTTTACCCAGAGTCCCAGGAGATGATAAGATTCCTTGTTCTTTACCTGTGCTAATGAGCAGATTTTCTTTGTAGTCCAACATTTATGGAGGGTGAAGCTTATATTAGTTTTCTATGGCTGCTGTAGTAAATTACCCTGAACTGGCTGTAATTGGGTAGGTCAGAAGTCCAAAATATATCTCACTGGGCTAAAATTAAAGTGGTAGCAGGCCTTTTCCTTCTGGAGGCTCTAGAGGAGAATTCATTCCTTTGCCTTTTCCAGCTTCTAGAGGTTGCCCGCATTCCTTGGCTGGTGGCCTCCTTCCATCTTCAGAACCAACTGTGGTGAGGCGTCTTCCTCACAGTACACGACTCCAACCTCTCCTGCTTTCTTCTCCCACATTTAAGGGCCCTTGTGAAGATTGTGGGACCACTTAGATAACCCAGCATAATCTCGTCACTCTAAGATCAGACGATTACAGCCTTGATTCTATCTACAACCTTAATTTCCCTTTGCCCTATATGGTAACATTTGCAGGTTCCTGGCAGTAGAATGTGGATCTTTGGGGAGCCATTTTTTCAGCTAGCCACTCAGACTTTTGAAGATCTCAGCTTTATGCAAGGATCTGTGTTCTCACTCATTGTTCTGTGTAGTCCCAGGCTTCTCAGCCATTAAAACCTATGCCTTTAGGTTAACAAAACCAAAGGCTTCATCCCGTGAGGTGACAGTATAAGTTCATACTCTCTCTACCTTGGATATCATGTCTTGCTTTCCTTCACTGGACATTTTTGTTCTTTCTTATGAGCTCAGCTATAATTTAAAGGAATATTTGTTATATTTATCCAGCATTTCTAGGGGCTCCTAATATGAGAATTTGGGAATTATTTAGCCAACAATATTGCCAGATCATATTCAATCAACCAGGGTACAAATAGAAACACATGAAGCATATATTCAAATGCTTAAATGTTATAAATCAAGCTATAATTTTTTTTATTTTACTGTCATTAATGTACAATTACATGAACAACATTATGGTTACTAGACTCCCTCCATTATCAAGTCCCCACCACATACCCCATTATAGTCACTGTCCATCAAGCTATAATTTTTTAAAAACTAAAACATATTCTGTTATCTTAACTGACAAATACATTTCTGTGATGACCTGGAAAGCCAGATCTGATTGTAGGATTCTCAAATTCCTTGGGATGCTGCAGAGGCTGTACGAGGAGAGATACCCCCAACTGTGGCCTGTCTCCTTGCTCTTTCCACCCCAAACTGTGAGAAGCCTCAAACACATTCCTGTGGACCGCCACCCTCCCTACCTCCCACCTGACTGGAAAGTTCTGTCCAAACCCTTGCCAAACAGCCAAGCATGGCCATTACTCAGGCATAAAAGCTATGTATACAGATAGAAAGTTCTGGCTGTAACAGGAGGAACCTGGGAGGAGTCCCATGAAGGTTGTGGACATGGGAGGGAATAGATTCAGTCTAGGTAGGGAATTCCAGGGCTCTGGGCACATGAAGTTAAAAGGAGAAGTGTGGGTCCCAAGTAGGCCAGTCCTTGGACTTGGCTCTGTGGGAGGGGAGTGGACAGAATACAGCTTTCTAAAGCACTGTGTCCAGGGCAGGAGGCCCTTTTTCTTGGCTCTCAGCCTGGTCCCATAATCTGCTGCCAAAATATTTCTACTTCTCTTACCTATTGAAACTGTCCCAAGTGATTTCTTGATGGGGCTATTGCAATAGCCTCCTGATAGGTATCTTGGCCACTAGAATCACCCTTGGTCATTAAGAGTCAGAAAACCTGGTTCCAAATCCTGGCCCTGCTACTTACTAGCTATATAACGTTGAGCAAATTAGTTCACCTTTTTTTGAGCTTCAGTTTGCCCAGCGTATCTGCTCCCAAATACCTGACTCACAGAAACTATGAGACATAAGTGTTTATTATTGGGTTAAGCCATTACATTCTGGTGTAATCCATAACAGAGAAATTCATAAATAGTATATTATTGCTCACCTCTGCTTCTCAAATCATGGATACTATCCACTATTCCAAAGGGACTTCCTAAAACTTAATGTAAACATTGGTAAAAGTCACCGACTGGAAACATTCTGAAACATTCTACTTGTTCTATTCCATTGGTTCTTCAGTGGTCTAAGAATGGAATTTTATTTTTCAAGATAAGGCTAAAAAGACAGCAAAAATACTAAACTGTACATTCAGGTCAGGTTCCTCTAATACCAACGAGTCTTCTCATGACAGAAATGAAGATTTTGTAACAGGTGACAGAGGCAGTGCTGTGTCCCCTGCTCCATTTCTAACCCCGTCTTGCCCTATAGTACTGTAGTTACGACACTCTTTAGACAATCACTGAGTAAGAGAGACCCGACTCTTCCTCACATTCTTCTGATAATATTGAGGAGGAGGCTCGTTTGACTGGTCAAACATCATATTTAATACCTACCATACCTGTGAGATTCAAGCTGCCTGTAGAACCTGGCCAGTGTTTAAGAGAGTCATGAACATAATTGTCTTTTATAATGCACAGAACACTAATTTGCTATATTCTTATTCTAAGGCATTAAAATTAATGATTTAATTAAGCCTGTTTCTAATTTCTTTGGTGTTGTCATTTATTCATTTCTTCACTCACTCATTCTTTCAGTATCTAAGTATCTTCCATGTGGTGGCTCCACTAGAGAGAACAAACTAAATGAGACATTTGGCCTACTGTTAAGGAATTTAGAGTCTAATAAAAAAGAATGAGGATTTTTAGTATTATAGAAAATAAAAAGGTGTCTTTAGGAAAATAATCTCTTTTCAGGAAGAGGAAACCTGAAGGTGTGTGGGTGTGTGTGTATGTAAACATTTGTCTATTTATTTATCCTCCAGGTTGGGGGGAATGTTACAGTTCTTTTTTTAACTTTCTGTTTACCTATAACATATATACAGAAAATTGCACAAATCCTCAGTATATGAGGCTTAATGAATTTACTCAAATCAAATGCACCTAGTAACCAGCGCACTCAGATAAAAAGGAGGATTTCACCAGCACCCAAGAAGCCCTGTTCTGGTCCATACTTCAGTGGGGGAAGAAAACTATGAAACAACATTTTTTCTTATTCAATAATCTGCTTAGTGCATGCTTTCCTGCATCATGGTCACCCTCAGACCACTTAGCCTTCAAAAATAGTTTCTAGGAGACAATCCTCCCTCACAAGCTGAAATCATTGTTGAAAGTCCAGATGAACCAGAGCAAAAATTTCCAGCTGTCAAATTAACACCCAGAAAGCATTTTTTCCTCACAAAAGATGCGTCTAGACTCATGGAAATTAGAAAGAAAAAAAATCCATTAAGTCATCAGGGGAAGGATTGTTCCCTCTGATATAATTTCTAGCTTTTTTCTCTAGTTTAAAATGAGAACAGCTGTTCTTATTCAAAGTCAAGCCATACACATAAAGCACACCTAACGTTCCCGTTCCCTTTATTATAGGGAAGCATGCACTGAACCAATTAGATACTATAACCCCATAATGTTGCATCAAAGTCTATGGCATGTTATTAGAAATCAAGTGACACAGAACATCCTTTATTTTGTGTTTAAAAAGCACAGGATAGCTATCCGACCCAAAGGTGAACCTGTGTGGCTACAGGCACACAAAGCATTCTCCATCAAGGCACAGGACTGTGGTGTGTAAATCCCCTTGAGTGCTAATATCTGTCAGTAGCTACAAGAAGGGCAAAAAGTCACTCTTTGGGCTGAATCTTCCTTTAATCTTTTCTAGAACAGCCTCATTACAGTTCAAACAAAATGGCTAAAAGTAAGAGTGGGTCTGTAGTAGGCAACTCAGGTTGAGGGCTCTTGCATCATGTATTTGATGTTATTTTTTCATAGAATTAGAAAGGTTGAAGAAAGCCTGAACCACGGCACTTGTGAATTTCAATCAAGTCACTGATGTTTTATAACTTTCTCCAAAAAAACTTGAAATCTATTTGCACATATGCAAAACTACAAGCTTTTTTTAGTCAGAAACCATGTTTTGTTTTGTTTGGGGCAACTACAGCATTTTCCACAACAATTGGTACTTGGTAAGTGTGTATTAAATATTTGGCAACTGACAAATGGCTGTGCATACTGAACTAAGGAGTTAGAACTTTGTCCTAAAGGTGATGGGGAGCCATCTCCTGAAGCATGTTCAGGAGAAGAATGAAATGATCCTATTTGTTTGTAGGAACATCTTTCTGATGATAGTATGGAACATATAAAGGGACAAGCCTGGTTCACATTAATGGGAGAAGAACAAAGGAACCAGGTTTTAAATGATATTACCATTTTCTCCCCATCTCTCCCCAAAACCCCTTGTTCACACATCTCTGCCCTTCTAATGTTTTAGTCCAGTTCTCTTCTACTGTACACAGGTTCCCTGCTCGTGGAAGGAGACAAGACTATATGCAGCTCCAGGCTTACATTTCCTCAGCCTAATAACTACAGAGGAAAGAAGGAGTGATTCTGCCCACTTTGGAATCTATGACTTGATGAGAAGGACTCTGGTCAGGCCAGGGTCATGAACGCGCTGCTGGGCTGAGGTAGGTACTGTGAATGGTCACACCACCAGGAAAGAGGAAGAGGTGCTGTTTCCAGACTATACCCAAAACAACAGATGTCTGCAATCTGTTGAATGATGATGGTGGAAGCCGGTGTGCAATTGAAACCCATCAGCCTTTCAGACTCAGCTCTGACAGATCTTGATTTAAAAACTAAGATAAATCCTAGTAGACCAGTCTTCATTTTGAAGAGACTCACCTACTAACGAAACATATGGATTAAGATGTTCACATTATATTACTATTGAACTGTGCTAATACATGGTTCTACTTCCTTGTATGAGGAATTATGTATAAATATTTGAAAACATTTTAAATATTCACTGATAGAGCCTTCATTAAATAAACCATGATATAGCCACACAATGGAATATTATGTGATGAGAGAAAGGAATGAAACCAATATGTACTAAGATGGGGGAACTCTCCAATGTATATTGTTAAGTGAAAAAAATAAAGCATGGAACATCTATATAGTAGAATAATATGTTTGTTCAGTGTATATTGAATGGATTTTGAGTGAATTATGTAAAATTCTACATATGCATAAAATATTCTTGGAAGGATGCACAAGAAATTATTTTTAGTTATTGTCCTAGAAAGAAGAAATTGGAGCTCAGTACCAGGGATGGGAAAAGATTTATTTTTAACTGTACCTTTTTGTACCAATTAAGTGTTTTATAATACGTATTCATTACCTATTCAGAAAAAAATATTTACAGGTTTTTACTCTCTTTGATGAAAGCGATCTCAAAAAAAAGAATTTCCCAACAGCCTAATTATTCATGTTTATTTTTTAAAGTGGAGGTGGGGAAACCTGTATGTAAACCACAGTGCCCTACACATAGTAGACACCTAGGAAATATTTATTCCTTACTCTTCCCCACACTTTAGCTAATAACACAGGCATCATAACAGCATCCTCCCACATTTTAGGGATTCCTTAAGTGTGACCTTTATGTTATTGCTCTAGAAATGTCAAGTATTTGTAAATGGATGAGGCTGTACTGATTCTATGATTTGCCCTGAAAGTTAGTTATTTCCCCCCAGTAAATCCCAGAAATTTGTTTATTTTTATGCCCCTCATCAAAATGGAAGGCAGCTTGTATAATGTATGACTTTGCAGTGAGTATAGTATTCTAGGCTGTTTGCAAATTTTGTTACTATATTAAGGACTGAAGCAAACTTTTCTAGGTATTACATCCTCTGCACTAAAATCTTCACTCACCTTGTCAGTCTCTTAATTCTTTGGCACTTAAAACACTCTCTTTTATTTCTGTATCAGAAAGTCTATGCACCTTGCTAACCTTTTTGTCTACTTCAATCATCCCTTCTCACTTTCATGAAGTTTGTTGATTGATTGCTTCTCACTGGGTATGTCTGGCTTTCCAGCCCGTTGTCTAAATTTAAAACACTAGAGCTATCCTTCAGAAAATACACAGTGCTCGACTGCCTCTGCTCAGAAAATATCTTTTGTTTTTTTGAACAAAAGTCTCTTGATTCCAACTCCTTATTACCTGAGTCCAGGCCCTCTTCATCTTGTCTGGAATATGTCAATTAGCATCTTAACTTGTCTGCACGCTTTAAGTCAGAATCCCTACTGCAATCCATTTTTCACTTTATGGCTAAATTCTCAAAACAAATTGTGAAAAACAGATTCGTTCATTCATGCAACAAATATTTATTAAGTATCTCCTTTGCATCAGGCATCATGCTAGAAGTGGGGACACAAAGACATATTTTTCATAGGCAGACACTGTGCTCCCGAGTTTCAAGACTAGTGTAACTAATGCCAATGAGTAGATAGGTAATTTACAGTCCTCGGAAATGGGCCCAGGATGCTGCTGGCAGCACCCAACAGGGAGCGACAGTCTCTCAGTCCCTGCCATCTGATCAAACTGGGGAGAGGCAGAGGGACATATTCTAAACAGAGGCAGCAGCAAGGTCAAAAGCTAGACAGGGTGGGACAGGGGATATCCAGTCAGTATGTCTGGACAGGCAGCCAGAGAAGAGCTGGGGATGCCAGCATAAGGCAGTGGCGGAGGACCTTTGGGGCTATGCAGAGGAGTTTGGACTTTATTCTATGAAACTAGGCTTTAAGCAGAAAAGTCCTGTGATCAGATTTGCATTTCATGAAAGGCACTGTCATAGAAGTTTGGAGGATAGGTGGAGGGAGAACAGACTCTAGCCAGGAAAGCAAATTAGGAGGAGACTGTTCTAACAATTCAGCCAAGATTCAAGCATGATTCAAATCAAGAAAACAATGCGTGTGGGTAGAAGCGGACGGATTTGATAGTTATTCATCAGTAAAATGGACTGGGTTTAGTGATTATCTATTTGGAAGTTTGTGGGAAAGAGGGAAGGAGGAGGAGAGAGTCAGAACTGGCTTGCAAATGTCTGGTTTATGCCCTTGGAACGCTACAAGGAGCTATGCAAGAAGCAATAGTTCGGCAGTTGCATGACTCAGTGAGAATGGTAGCAGTTGAGTATATGGGTCTGCACTCGGGTGAGAGATTTAGACTGGAGACATTCATTCAACAAATAGCTACTGGGAGCCTACTATGTCAGGCACTGTTCTAAGCACTGGGAATATAGTAGCAAAAGAAAAAGGACAAAATTCCTATTCTTGTGGCACTTTCATCACAGTAAAGAGACTAAACAAACAGAACAATAAGTAAATAAATGTCTATTATTGCAAAATGTTGGGTAGGTGTGTGCCTGTAAGACAAATTCAGGTGAGAAGACAAGAGCATGATGAAATGTATGGATATTTTAGAGAAGTTAGTTTAGAGAATAGCATCCTTGAAGAGGTGATATTTGAGCACAAACCTGATGGATGTGCCGGTGGGAGCCATGGGAAAGTGCAAGGGAAGTATGTGAGAGAAAGAACCATGTGCAGCAGTAAGGTCCCCAAGGAATAGGGACGGCAGTAGTGGGGAAGGTGTGGAAGGGGAAAGCGATGCAGATGTCCCCATAATAGGGTCCTACCAGTACCTGAAGACCTTAAGTTGTTAAGTATATGTCATCTTGCTTCGTTTTGAAATAATGCCTAGCTCCTTAGGCAGTACTGATTCCTTCCTCCACCCTGACTCCCCAGCACTTGATAAATATCATAGCATGTATCATTCTGTATCACTAGTATCTGTTAACCTTGGTATAATCCAAGCATTTCCAAGGTAGGGCATTGTTCATCTTGGTGGTTGAAATACCAAGCGCAGTTTGTGGAGGGCCCACAAACCTAAACTGATAGAACAATAATGATAAACAACATGGCTTTTTGGCATGTCTCTGAAAGCCACTATAAAACCTGTTTTATTGTCTGGCTGCTCGGTCCTTTATAAATCTTGATACCTTAAAATATGAATGGGTGAAAGCTGAATTTAATGTTTTTAATTTATTTTTAAATTTAGTGTATTGTAAAAAAATCAGACACACTGGAGTAAGTTAAAGAGACATACATAAAACCACAAGCCTTTAAAAAAAAGCAGTCTCTTGCCCCTATCCATTACTAGTGACCCAGGGGCAACCCTTTAAACTCTTGCTGTTCTTCTGGTATTCATCTCCATTTCTTGAATAATAAGCTAATTTATGAATTTTTTTTCAATTTTAGACTTTATCTACTGACTTTGTACCATGAAAGACAAGGAATCAGTTCTTACAGCACCCAACTACACAGAAATGTACACGTTCCATCTTCCTATAAACTCAGTACAGCTATACCATACTTTTGGTTAAATGAACATGTTATGTTCACTTTTTTATGACGATGTAAATATTCATAGCAGAGTTATGTGGTATAATTAACAGTTTTTATTGCCATTTTTCCTTTCTTCCATAACTTTTTGTTTCCCTAGTGTTAGTTTTTGGTTATTTGGTGGGTTTTCCAGTTTTCTATGTATTCAACCATGAATTAAGCCGCTAACCTCCTCTCTCCCATTTCTGTAAATTGCTTGATACAATTAAACAGGTCAGGTGTGTGTGTGTGTGTATTTTTTTTATAATTTATTTTGGTATCATTAATCTACATATGTGCAATATTATGGTTACTAAACTACCCCCTTCATCAGGTCCCCGCCAACAACCCCATTACAGTCACTGTCCATCAGCGTAGTGAGATGCTATAGAATCACTACTTGTCTTCTCTGAGTTGCACAGCCCTCCACGCACCCCTCCAACATTATGTCTGCTAATTGTAATGCCCCTTTTTGCCCCTTGTCCCTCCCTTCCCACCTATCCTCCCCAGTTCCTTTCCCTTTGGTAACTATTAGTCCATTCTTGGGTTCTGTAAGTTTGCTGCTGTTTTGTTCCTTCAGTTTTTTTCTTTGTTCTTATACTCCACATATGAATGAGATCATTTGATATTTGTCTTTTTCTGCTTGGCTTATTTCACTAAGCATAATACCCTCTAGCTTCACCCATGTTGTTGCAAATGGTAGGATTTGTTTTCTTCTTATGGCTGAATAATATTCCATTGTGTATATGTACCACCTCTTCTTTATCCATTCATCTACTGATGGACACTTAGGTTGCTTCCATTTCTTGGCTATTGTAAATAGTGCTGTGATAAACATAGGGGTGCATCTGCCTTTTCCAAACTGGGCTGCTGCATTCTTAGGGTAAATTCCTAGGAGTGGGATTCTTGGGTCAAATGGTATTTCCATTTTGAGTTTTTTGAGGAACCTCCATACTGCTTTCCACAATGGTTGTACTAATTTACATTCCCACCAGCAGTGTAGGAGAGTTTCTCTTCTCCACATCCTCGCCAACATTTGTTGTTGTTTGCCTTTTGGATGTTGCCATCCTAACTGGTGTGAGGTGGTATCTCATTGTGGTTTTAATCTGCATTTCTCTAATGATTAGGGATGTGGAGCATCTTTTCATGTGCCTGTTGGCCATCTGAATTTCTTCTTTAGAGAAGTGTCTATTCATGTCCTCTGCCCATTTCTTAATCAGCTTATTTGCTTTTTTGTTTGTTGAGGTGCGTGAGTTCTTTATATATATTGGATGTCAACCCCTTATCGGATACGTCATTTATGAATATATTCTCCCATACTGTAGGATGTCTTTTTGTTCTACTGATGGTGGCCTTTGCTGTACAGAAGCTTTTCAGCTTGACTTAGTCCACTTGTTCATTTCTGTTTTTGTTTCCCTTGCCCGGGGAGATATGTTCATGAAGTCGCTCATGTTTATGTCCAAGAGATTTTTGCCTATGTTTTTTTCTAAGAGTTTTATGGTTTCATGACTTACATTCAGGTCTTTGATCCACCTTGAGTTTACCTTTGTGTATGGGGATAGACAGTAGTCCAGTTTCATTCTCTTACATGTAGCTGTCCAGTTTTTCCAACACCAGCTGCTGAAGAGGCTGTCGTCTCCCCATTGTATATCCAAGGATCCTTTATCAAATATTAATTGACTGTATATGTTTGGGTTAATGTTTGGATTTTCTATTCTGTTCCACTGGTCTGTGAGTCTGTTTTTGTGCCAATACCAAATTGTCTTGATTACTGTGGCTTTGTAGTAGAGCTTGAAGTCAGGGACCGTAATTCCCCGTTTTATTCCTCCTTCTCAGGATTGCTTTGGCTATTCGGGGTCTTTTGCGGTTCCATATGAATTTTAGAATTATTTGTTCCAGTTCATTGAAGAAAGCTGTTGGTATTTTGATAGGGATTGCATTGAATCTGTAGATTGCTTTAGGTAGTATAGCCATTTCGACAATGTTTATTTTTCCTAGCCAAGAGCATGGGATGAATTTCCATTTGTTAGTGTCCTCTTTAATTTCTCTTAGGAGTATCTTGTAGTTTTCAGGATATAGGTCTTTCACTTCCTTCGTTAGGTTTATTCTTAGGTGTTTTATTTTTTTGATGCAATTGTGAATGGAATTGTTTTTCTGATTTCTCTTCCTGTTAGTTCATCATTACTGTATAGGAAAGCAACAGCTTTCTGTGTGTTAATTTTGTATCCTGCAACTTTGCTGAATTCAGATATTAGTTCTAGTAGTTTTGGAGTGGGGTCTTTAGGGTTTTTTATGTAAAATATCATGTCATCTGCAAATAGTGACAATTTGACTTCTTTACCAGTCTGGATGCCTTGTATTTCTTTGTTTTGTCTGATTGCCATGGCTAGTACCTCCAGTACTATGTTAAATAACAGTGGAGAGAGTGGGCATCCCTGTCTTGTTCCCGATCTTAGATGAAAAGCTTTCAGCTTCTCACTGTTAAGTATGATGTTAGCTGTGGGTTTGTCATATATGGCCTTTATGATGTTGAGGTACTTGCCCTCTTTACCCATTTTGTTGAGAGTTTTAATCATGAATGGGTGCTGAATTTTGTCAAGTGCTTTTTCAGCATCGATGGAGATGATCATGTGGTTTTTGTTCTTCTTTTTGTTGATGTGACAGATGATGTTGATGGATTTTCGAATGTTGTACCTTCCTTGCATCACTGGGATGAATCCCACTTGATCGTGGTGTATGATCCTCTTGATGCATTTTTGAATCTTTATGTATCGTGAGTGGTGTGTTGGGGTCTCCTAAAATGAATGCATTCCTTTCTATTTCCTCCTTTAATTCTGTTAGTATTTGTTTCACATATGCTGGCGCTCCTGTGTTGGGTGCATATATATTTATAATGGTTATATCCTCTTGTTGGACTGACCCCTTTAACATTATGTAATGTCCTTCTTTATCTTTTGCTACTTTCTTCGTTTTGAAGTCTATTTTGTCTGATGCAAGAACTGCAACACCTGCTTTTTTCTCCTTGTTGTTTGCATGAAATATCTTTTTCCATCCCTTCACCTTTAGTCTGTGTATATCTTTGGGTTTGAGGTGAGTCTCCTGTAAGCAGCATATAGATGGGTCTTGCTTTTTTATCCATTCTGTTACTCTGTGTCTTTTGATTGGTGCATTCAGTCTATTTACATTTAAGGTGATTATCAATAGATATGTACTTATTGCCATTGCTGGCTTTAGATTCGTGGTTACCAAAGGTTCAAGGGTTGCTTCTTTACTATCTGACAATCTAACTTAACTTTCTTGTTAAGTTATTGTAAATACAGTCTGATGTTTCTTTATTTCTCTCCCTTCTTATTCTTCCTCCTCCAGTCTTTATATACTAGGTGTTTTATTCTTTGCCTTTAGTTAGTATTTGGATGGTCTGCTTTCTTTGCTATGATTTTATTTTCTCTGGTGACATCTGTTTAGCCTTAGGAGTGCTTCCATCTAGAGCAGTCCATTTAAGATATCCTGAAGAGGTGGTTTACAGGAGGCAAATTCCCTCAGCTTTCGCTTGTCTGGAAATTGTTTAATCCCTCTCTCAAATTTAAATGAGAATCGTGCTGGATACAATATTCTTGGTTCGAGGTCCTTCTGTTTCATTACCTTAAATATATCATGCCATTCTCTTCTGGCCTGTAAGGTTTCTGTTGAGAAGTCTGATGATAGTCTGATGGATTTTCCTTTGTAGGTGATTTTTTCGTTCTCTAGCTGCCTTTAATACTCTGTCCTTTTCTTTGATCTTTGCCATTTTGATTATTATGTGTCTTGGTGTTGTCTTCCTTGGGTCCCTTGTTTTAGGAGATCTGTATGCTTCCATGGTTTGAGCGACTATTTCCTTCCCCAGCTTGGGGGAATTTTTCAGCAATTATTTCTTCAAAGACATTTTCTATCCCTTTTTCTCTGTCTTCTTCCTCTGGTACTCCTATAATACGAATATTGTTTCGTTTGCATTGGTCACACCGTTCTCTTAATATTCTTTCATTCCTAGAAATCCTTTTACCTCTCTCTGCCTCAGCTTCTCTGTATTCCTTTTCTCTGATTTCTATTCCATTAACAGTCTCTTGCATGTCATCCAGTCTGCTGCTATGCCTGTCAATCGCTTGTCTCATCTCTGCACTCTCTTTCCTCACTTCCTTCTCTTCCTCCCTTAGCTCTTGCATATTTATCTGTAGATCCATCAGTATGGTTATGACTTTTATTCTGAATTCTTTTTCAGGAAGATTGTGCATGTACATCCCATCAGGCTCCCTCTCTGGGGTTGTCTGGGTAAGCTTTGTTTGTACCGTATTCCTCTGTCTTTTCATGGCAATAGAAGTGGTCAGAAAAAGAAAAAAAGAAGAAAGGGAAAATAGAGAAAAACAAAAAACAAAAAAACACCTGCTGGGTGCAGTTTCTGTGAGGATCCTGTAGGTGGCAGTGGTGCTCCACTATTCCGCAGCCACGCCACTCCACGGGGCCCTTTGTGACTCTGGCCATGGAGGGAGCAAATGGGAGGCTGCTGATTTCTGTGGGAAGTCTCGGTATGACTGCCTTTCCCAGCCTCAGTCCAAGGGGACCAAAATTCCCCAGGACTCCTAGCCTGCTTGGCTGAGTGTGCTGGGACGATCCTGCTCCTCCATTGGACCCCTGTCTCTTTAAGACCCCTAAAAAAGCATGCGCTTTTCTTTTGTCCCAGGGAATCAGCTGAGTGGACCTGCCATCTTGGACCCTGTACCTCTGTCTCTCCAATCTCCAATACACCACGCGAAGTATGTCAGTGGTCTGGGCGCAGATCACCAGGACTGGTTATTTGGTGGGCCTGTGCTTCCACTCCCTCCCCCACTCTGAATCCTCTCCTCCCGCCAGTGCGCTAGGGTGGGGGAGTGCTTGGGTCCTGCCGGGTCGCGGTTCCGTATCTTACCCGCTTCGCGGGGTACCGAGTTCTCTCAGGTGTAGCTGCAGGCTGTGTGCTGTCCTGTATCTTCTGGTCTCTCTTTTAGGAATAGTTGTATTTGTTGTATTTTCATAAATATTTGGTTTTGGGAGGAGATTTCTGCCACCGTGCTCACGCCGCCATCTTCCCAGAAGCATGTGTGTGTATATTTGACAGTAACACTCCTGGAGCCCTTTGACGTGCTGTCTGGACTGCTTCCTGTTTAGGCTGAGAGCATAGCTGTTATCCAGGGATTTTTCCTTCACCTACATCTGAGGATTCCCTTTGCCTTTCTCAGACTGTCAGACTGGATGCCTGGTCCTCCTCTCTTGGGTTTAGTCCTCTGGATTGTTGGAGCACCCCTTCAAGGAACTTCCTTATAGGGTGCACAGGAAGTAAATTTGTTGAGGCTTTACATATCTGAAAGGGTCCTTATTCCTCCCTGACATTTGAATGATAATATGGTAGGTAATTTTTGGTTAAAAATATGAAGGAATTGCTCTATTGTCTTATAAATTTTAGTGTCATTATTAAGAACATGGAAGCCATTCTGACTCTTGAAATGTGTTTAATAACATTATTTTTTTCACTTTTGAGAATATTAAAATCTCTTTCAAGCCAATGTTCTGAAATTTGACATTTATGTATTTTGGTGTGTCTTTTTAAAAAAACAATTCTGTTTTTCTTTTATGAGTCAAAGATATCATTTTATTTATTAATGATCAAGAGCCCTTAGTACCTGAGATTTTTTTAGATATAAAATTTATTGAGCCTTCTATGAATTTTGGCAGATGTGTTGAAACCACCACAATATTCAAAGAGCATGTCTATTACCAACAGCTGCTTCCTTCACTCCTTCATAGTTTATTTCTCCCTCCACCTAGGCAAATGCTAGAATGCTTTCTTTCACCATGGTTTGATTTGCATTAAATCTAGACTGTTATCAGGTATAGATCTTCTGACTTTTGTGTTAAAAAAATTGTTTTTGGCTACGTAATTTGCATTCCAGTACAAGTTTTGAATTATCCTGCCAATTGCACACAAACAAAACAAACTTGCTGGAATTTTGTGGAGATAAGGTTGACTGTATAGATTAATCTGGAACAAACTGACATTCTCGCAATATTGTTTTCCATTGCATTAATATGCTATAGCTTTCTATTTATTGAAGTCTTCAACTTCTCTCAGCAATGTTTTATAATTTTCAATGTATAGTTATTGAACATATTTTATTAAATTAACTGTACTTCATGTTTTTGGATGCTATCGGAAATGGAATCACAATTTTTATTTAATTTTCCAATTATTTATTACTAGTTTATAGAAACACTATTTTTGTATAGTTTGCATAAGCCTTGCTAAACTTGTTTACTGTTTCTAAAAGCTTTTTTCTGTATTCCTTATGATTTTCCAGTACACAAATTGTCTGTAAATAAAGAATTCTGCTTCTTTTCATAGCATATGCTTTTTCTTTTTTTATCTTATTGCACTGGCTAGGGTCTCCAGAAGAATGCTGAATGTAGTTTGTAAAACTGGGCATCCTTGTCCTTTTCTTAATCTTAGAAGAAAAGCATTCAATCTTTCACAATTAATTATGGTGCTATCTGTGGGATTTTCATTGCGTTCATGATCCAGTTGAGGATGTTTCCGCCCTTTCCCCCCATTTGTTGAGAATTTAATTGTGAATAGCTGAATTTTTTCAAATGCTTTTGCTTTATCTGTTGACATAATTATATGGGTATTCTCCTTTATTTTGTAAATATGGTGAGTTATGTTAATTGTTTTTTGAATGTTAAACTCATTTTGTGTTCCTAGAATAAACATCACTTGGTCATAATTCTTTTTATATTTAATTTGTATATATATAATCTCTGCCTCTATGGATGAAGGATATGAATCTACAGTTATTTCTTGTAATGTCTTGTTTGCTTTTAGAATTGGAGTAATACTGTCCTTAAAAAAATGTGTCTTGGAAATATTTCCTTCACTTCTGTTTCAGAAAAAGTTTGTATTGATTGGTATTATTTCTTTCTTATGTGTTTGATAGAATTCAACAGTGAAGCTATTTGATTCTGGGGTTTTCTTTGTGAGAGGGTTTTCTTACATACAAATTCAGATTCTGAAGTACATATAGGACTACATATGTTATTTCTTCTTGTGTCAGTTTTAATATTTGTGTCTGCCAAGATATTTCTCTGTTCTATTTATAAAATTTATTGCCATAAAGTTGTCCAGTATTACCTTACTATCTTTTAAGATATATTTTGGTTCTGTATTGATGGCCTCTCTTTCAATCCTCATGTTGGTAATTTGTATTTTCTCTTCTCGATAAATCTAGGTAGAGGTTTATCAATTTTGTTAATCATTTCAAAGGATCAACCTCTGGTTTTATTGATTTTCCTCTAATGTTCATTTATTTACAATTTCATTGTTCTCCATTCTAATCTTGAATGTTGAATTGGCTCCTTTTTTTCTGGGTTCCTTAAGAGAGAACATAGATCATTGATTTTAGATCTTTCATTCCTGTAATGTAGACAAACCTATATATTTTTCTTGAAGCACTGTTTAAGCTGAATTCCATACATTTTTTTTTTCAAAAACTGGACCGTGTAGATTTATTTGGTAAGAACAAAGTTGTTGGTCTTTTAAAAAGTTCTCCAAGGAAGAAGGTGGTGTTAGAATTTGGCCTCCGCAGAGACTGAGATGAGGTTTTAAAGTTTGTTCTCTTCCTGCTTTTATTTTATTTTATATATTTTAATTTCTTTATTTTGGTATCATTAATCTACAATTACATGAGCAACATTATGATTACTAGACTCCCCCCATCAAGATGTCCCCCCACAGCCCCATTATAGTCACTGTCCATGAGCATAGTAAGATGCTATAGAATCATTACTTGTCTTCTCTGAGTTGTACAGCCCTCCCCATGCTCCCCCCGACATTATGTCTGCTAATCGTAATGCCCCTTTTCCCCCTTGTCCCTCCCTTCCCACCCATCCTACCCAATCCCTTTCCCTTTGGTAACTGTTAGTCCATTCTTGGGTTCTGTGAGTTTGCTGCTGTATTGTTCCTTCAGTTTTATCTTTGTTCTTAAACTACACATATGAGTGAAATCATTTGATACCTGTCTTTTTCTGTCTGGCTTATTTCACTGAGCATAATACCCTCTAGCTCCATCCATGTTGTTGCAAATGGCAGGATTTGTTTTCTTCTTATGGATGAATAATATTCCATTGTGTATATGTACCACATCTTCTTTACCCATTCATCTAATGATGGACACTTAGGTTGCTTCCATTTCTTGGCTATTGTAAATAATGCTGTGATAAACATAGGGGTGCATCTGTCTTTTTCAAACTGGGCTGCTGCATTCTTAGGGTAAATTCCTAGGAGTGGAATTCCTGAGTCAAAAGGTAGTTCTGTTTTGAGTTTTTTGAGGAACCTCCATACTGCTTTCCACAATGGTTGAACTAATTTGCATTCCCACCAGCAGGGCAGGAGGGTTCCCCTTTCTCCACATCCTCGCCAACATTTGTTGTTGTAGACCTTTTGGATGGTGGCCATCCTAACTGGTGTGAGGCAATATCTCATTGTGGTTTTAATTTGCATTTCACTGATGATTAGACATGTGGAGCATCTTTTCTTTCTTCTTTTTTAAATTTTTATTGAGGTATTATTGATATACACTCTTATGAGCGTTTCACATAAAAAACAATGTGGTTACTACATTTACCCATATTATCAAGTCCCCACTCATACCCCAATTCAGTCACTGTCCATCAGTGCAGTAAGATGACAGATGAACTGTTGTCCTTCTCTGTGCTACACTGTTTACCTGTGATTCCCCCATTCCATGTGTACTAAACATAATACCTCTCAATCCCTTCTCTCTCCATCCCCACCCACTCTCCCACACCCCTCCCCTGTGGTAACCACTAGTTCCTTCTTGGAGTCTCTGAGTCTGCGACTATTTTGTTCCTTCAGTTTTGATTCGTTGTTATACTCCACAATTGAGTGAAATCATTTGGCACTTGTCTTTCTCCACCTGGCTTATTTCACTGAACATAATATCCTCCAGCTCCATCCATGTTGTAGCAAATGGCAGGATTTGTTGCCTTCTTATGGCTGAATAGTATTCCATTGTGCATATGTACCACCTCTTCTTTATCCATTCATCTACTGATGGACACTTAGGTTGCTTCCATATCTTCGCTATTGTAAAAAGTGCTCCAATAAACATAGAGGTGCATATGTCTTTTTGAATCTGAGAAGTTGTATTCTTTGGATAAATTCCAAGGAGTGGGATTCCTTGGTCAAATGATATTTCTATTTTTAGTTTTTTGAGGAACCTCCATATTGCTCTCCACAATGGTTGAACTAGGTTACATTCCCATCAGCAGTGTAGGAGGGTTCCCCTTTCCCAGCATCCTCGCCAGCATTTGTTGTTCTTAGTCTTTTGGATGCTGGCCATCCTTACTGGTGTGAGGTGATATCGCATTGTGCTTTTAATTTGCATTTCCCTGATGATTAGTGATGTAGAGCATCCTTTCGTGTTTCTGTTGACCATCTGCATTTCTTCTTTGGAGAACTGTCTCTTCATATCCTCTGCCCATTTTTTAATGGGTTATTTGCTTTTTGGGTGTAGAGGTGTGTAAGTTCTTTATATATTTTGAATGTTAACCCCTTGTCAGATATGTCATTTACAAATATATTCTCCCATACTGTAGGATGCCTTTTTGTTTTGTTGATGGTGTCCTTTGCTGTACAGAAACTTTTTAGTTTGATGTAGTCCCATGAGTTCATTTTTGCTTTTGTTTCCCTTGCTCGAGGAGATGCGTTCAGAAAGAAGTCACTCCTTCTTATATTCAGGAGATTTTTGCCTATGTTGTCTTCTAAGAGTTTTATGGTTTCATGACTTACATTCAGGTCCTTGATCCATTTTGAGTTTACTTTTGTGTATGGGGTTAAACAATAATCCAGTTTCATTCTCTTGCATGTAACTGTCCAACTTTGCCAACACCAGCTGTTAAAGAGGCTGTCATTTCCCCATTGTATGTCCATGGCTCCTTTATGGTATATTAATTGACCATATATGGTTGGGTTTATATCAGGACTCTCTACTCTGTTCCACTGGTCTATGGGTCTGTTCTTGTGCCAGTACCAAATTATCTTGAGTACTGTGGCTTTGTAGTAAAACTGGAAGTTGGGGAGCATAATCCCCCGAGCATTATTCTTCCTTCTCAGGATTGCTTTGGCTATTCGGGGTCTTTTGTGGTTCCATAGGAATTTTAGAATGATTTTCTCTAATTCATTGAAAAATGCTGTCGGTATTTTGATAGGAATTGCACTGAATCTGTAGATTGCTTTAGGAAGGATGGCCATCTTGACAATATTAAATCTTCCTATCCATGACCACGGGATGTGTTTCCATTTATTAGTATCTTCTTTAATTTCTCTCATGAGTGTCTTGTAGTTTTCAGAGTATAGGTCTTTTACTTCCTTGGTTAGGTTTATTCCTAGGTATTTTATTCTTTTTGATGCAACTTTGAATGGAATTGTTTTCCTCATTTCTCTCTCTGCTAGGTCATTGTTAGTGTATAGGAATGCCACAGATTTCTGTGTATTAATTTTGTATCCTGCAAGTTTGCTGAATTCAGATATTAGATCTAGTAGTTTTGGATGTGGAACATCTTTTCATGTGCTTATTGGCCATCTGAATTTCTCCTTTGCAGAAGTGTCTGTTCAGATCCTTTGCTCATTTTTTAATTGGATCATTCGCATTTTGTTTGTTGAGGTGTGTGAGCTATATATTTTGGATGTCAACCCTTTATCAGATATGTTGTTTATGAATATATTCTCCCATACTGTAGGATGTCTTTTTGTTCTATTGGTGGTGTCCTTTTCTGTACAGGAGCTTTTCAGCTTGATATAGTCCCACTTGTTCATTTTTGCTTTTGTTTCCCTTGCCTGGGGATATATGTTTATGAAGAAGTCGCTCATGTTTATGTCCAAGAGATTTTGCCTATGTTTTTTTCTAAGAGTTTTATGGTTTCATGAGTTACATTCTGGTCTTTGATCCATTTTGAATTTACTTTTGTGTATGGGGTTAGACAATGATCCAGTTTCATTCTCCAGTTTTGCCTACACCAGCTGTTGAAAAGGCTGTCATTTCCCCATTGTATATCCATGGCTCCTTTATGATATATTAATTGACCATATATGTTTGGGTTAACATCTGGACTCTCTATTCTGTTCCCCTGGTCTGTGGGTCTGTTCTTGTGCCAGTACCAAATTGTCTTGGTTACTGTGGCTTTGTAGTAGAGCTTGAAGTCAGGGAGCATAATTCCCCATTTTATTCCTCCTTCTCAGGATTGCTTTGGCTATTCAGGGTCTTTTGTGGTTCCATATGAATTTTAGAACTAGTTGGTCCTGTTTGTTGAAGAATGCTGTTGGTATTGTGAGAGGGATTGATTGAATCTGTAGATTGCTTTAGTCAGGATAGCCATTTTGACAATATTAATTCTTCCTAGCCAAGAGCACTGGATGAGTTTCCATTTGTTAGTGTCTTCTTTAATTTCTCTTAAGAGTGTCTTGTAGTTTTCTGGGTATAGGTCTTTCACTTCCTTGGTTAGGTTTATTCCTAGGTATTTTATTGTTTTTGATGCAATTGTGAATGGAAATGTTTTCCTGATTTCTCTTTCTGTTAGTTCATCGTTAGTGTATAGGAAAGCAACAGATTTCTGTGTGTTAATTTTGTATCTTGCAACTTTGCTGAATTCAGATAGTAGTTACAATTGTTTGGGAGTGGGGTCTTTAGGGTTTTTTAGAACAACATCATGTCATCTGCAAATAGTGACAGTTTGCCTTCTTCTTTACCAATCTGGATGCCTTGTATTTCTTTGTTTTGTCTGATTGCTGTGGTGAGGACCTCCAGTACTGTGTTGAATAACAGTGGGGAGAGTGGGCATCCCTCTATTGTTCCCAATCTTAGGTGAAAAGCTTACAGCTTCTCGCTGTTAAGTATGATGTTGGCTGTGGGTTTGTCATATATGGCCGTTATTATGTTGAGGTACTTGTCCTCTATACTCATTTGTTGAGAGATTTTATCATGAATGAATGTTGAATTTTGTCAAATGCTTTTTCAGCATTTATGGAGATGATCATGTGGTTTTTGCCCTTCTTTTTGTTGTTGTGGTGGATGATGTTGATGGATTTTCCAACGTTGTACCATCCTTGCATCCAGAAATGAATCCCACTTGATCATGCTGTATGATCCTCTTGATATATTTTTCAGTTCGGTTTGCTAATATTTTGTTGAGTATTTTTGCATGTATATTTATCAGGGTTATTGGTCTGTAATTTTTTTTTTGGTGGGGTCTTTGCCTGGTTTTGGTATTAGAGTGATGCTCGCTTCATAGAATGAGTGTGGAAGTATTCCCTCCTCTTCTATTTTTTGGAAACCTTTAAGAAGAATGGGTATTATGTCTTCTCTATATGTCTGATAAAATTCAGTGGTGAATCTGTCTGGCCCTGGGGTTTTGTTCTTGGGTAGTTTTTTGATTATCAATTCAATTTCGTTGCTGGTAATTGGTCTGTTTATATTTTCTGTTTTTTCCTTGGTCAGTCTTGGAAGGTTGTATTTTTCTAAGAAGTTGTCCATTTCTTCTAGGTTTTCCAGCTTGTTAGCATACAGATTTTCATAGTATTCTCTAATTATTCTTTGTATTTCTGTCGGGTCCGTGGTGATTTTCCCTTTCTCATATCTGATTCTGTTTATGTGTGTAGATTCTCTTTTTCTGTGAATAAGTCTGGCCAGGGTTTTATCTATTTTGTTTATTTTCTCAAAGAACAAGCTCTTGGTTTCATTGATTTTTTTGCTATTTTATTCTTCTCAATTTTATTTATTTCTTCTCTGATCTTTATTATGTCACTCCTTCTGCTGACTTTGGGCCTCATTTGTTCTTCTTTTTCAAGTTTCAATAATTGTAACTTTAGACTATTCATTTGGGATTGTTCTTCCTTCTTTAAATAGGCCTGTACTGCAATATACTTTCCTCTTAGAACTGCCTTTGTTGCGTCCCATAGAAGTTGGGGCTTTGTGCTGTTGTTGTCATTTGTCTCCATATATTGCTTAATTTCTGTTTTAATTTGGTCATTGATCCATTGATTATTTAGGAGCATGTTGTTAAGCCTCCATGCTTTTGTGAGCGTTTTTGTTTCTTTTGTACAGTTTATTTCTAATTTTATACCTTTGTGGTCTGAGAAGTTGTTTGGTAGAATTTCAGTCTTTTTGAATTTACTGGGGCTCTTTTTGTGGTCTAGTCTGTGGTCTATTCTGGAAAATGTTCCATGTGCACTTGAGAAGAATGTGTATTCTGCTTCTTTTGGGTGTAGTTCTGTAGATGTCTGTTAGGTCCATCTGTTCTAGTGTGTTTTTCAGTGCCTCTGTGTCCTTTCTTAATTTCTGTCTGGTTGATCTGTCCTTTGGAGTGAGTGGTGTGTTGAAGTCTCCTAAAATGAATGCATTGCTTTTATTTCTTCCTTCAGTTCTGTTAGAATTTGTTTCACATATGTTGGTGCTCCTGTGTGCGGTGCATAGATATTTATAATGGTTATGTCCTCTTGTTGGACTGCCCCCTTTATCATTTTGAAATGCCCTTCTTTATCTCTTGTTACTTTCTTTGTTTTGAAGTCTATTTTGTTTGATACAAGAACTGCAACACCTGCTTTTTTCTCCCTATTGTTTGCGTGAAATATCTTTTTCCATCCCTTCACTTTTAGTCTGTGTATATCTTTGGGTTTGAGGTGAGTCTCTTGTAAGCAGCATATAGATGAGTCTTGCTTATTTATCCATTCTATTACTCTGTGTCTTTTGATTGGTGCATTCAATCCATTTACATTTAGGGTGATTATCGATAGGTATGTACTTATTGCCATTGCAGGCTTTGTATTCATGGTTACCAAAGGTTCAAAGGGAGCTTCTTTACTATCTAAATGTCTAACTTAACTCTCTTATTAAGCTATCATAAACACAGTCTGATGATTCTCTATTTCTCTCCCTTCTTATTCTTCCTCCTCCATTCTTTATATGCTAGGTGTTTTATTCTGTACTGTTTTGTGTTTCCTTTGACTGCTTTTGTGGATAGTTGATTTTTTTTTTTGCCTTTCGTTAGTATTTGGTTGGTCTGCTTTCTTTGCTGTGATTTTATTTTCTCTGGTGACATCTATTTAGCCTTAGGAGTGCTTCTGTCTAAAGCAGTCCCTTTTAAATATCCTGTAGAGGTGGTTTTTGGGAGGCAAATTCCCTCAACTTCTGCTTGTCTGGAAATTGTTTAATCCCTCCTTCAAATTTAAATGATAATCATGCTGGATACAGTATTCTTGGTTCAAGGCCCTTCTGTTTCATTGCATTAAATATATCATGTCATTCTCTTCTGGCGTATAAAGTTTCTTTTGAGAAGTATGATGATAGCCTGATGGGTTTTCCTTTGTAGGTCATCTTTTTTCTGTCTCTGGCAGCCTTTAATACTCTGTCCTTGTCTTTGATCTTTGCCATTTTAATTATTATATGTCTTGTTGTTGTCCAGCTTGGGCCCCTTGTGTTCGTAGATCTGTGGGCTTCTATGGTCTGAGAGACTATTTCGCAATTATTTCTTCAAAGACACTTTCTATCCCTTTTTCTCTCTCTTCTTCTTCTGGTACCCCTATAATGTGAATATTCTTAATATTCTTTCATTCCTAAATATCCTTTTATCTCTCTGTGCCTCAGCTTCTCTGTATTCCTGTTTTCTGATTTCTATTCCATTGACAGTCTCTTACACCTTGTCCAGTCTGCTCTTAAGGCCTTCTATTGATTGTGTCATTTCTATTATCTTCCTCCAGACTTCATCCCTTAGCTCTTGCATATTTCTCTGCAGGTCCATCAGCATGGTTATGACTTTTATTTTGAATTCTTTTTCTGGAAGATTGGTTATATCTATCTCACCAGGCCCTCTCTCTTGGGTTTTCTGAGTGATTTTTGACTGGACCAGATTCTTCTGCCTTTTCATGATAATAGAAGTGGTAGCAGGCAGGTGGCACGTCTGTCAGGTGGGAGAACAGAGTCCCTTCCTGCTTGTTGTTCTCCTTGCCCTTCTCCCCTGCCTGTGCATTCTACCCACACACTGGGAAGAGTGTCTTAGATAATTTTCTGAGCTGCCGTGGACCGGGAGGCCCTTGGGATAGCCTAGCGCACTGTGGGGGGTTGCAGCCACTTTGGGTGTGTTCTACTGCGAGAGTAGTGCCCCTTCATGCCTTCTGCCCTTGCTCTGGCTTCGTCTGTCTGTCCCAGTTAGTTTGGCACTGGGAGGAGACTCTGTATGGTTGCTGTGTGTGGGGCTGTTCTCTGGCTGCTCTGCATCTGTGGTGGGTCAGCCGGTTTCCTTGCAACGCCAACCAAGGTGAATGAATGGCAGGCTGCTATCGACATGAGGGGCTTCAGGACTGTGTTACCCCCAGGGGCTTAGGAAGCCTGAAGTTCCTGAAGATTCCCAGCGTGCTGGGCTGAGTGTGCTGGGACGATTTTGTCCCTCTGTTGAGCCCTTGTCCCTTTAATACTTTTGAAAAGCTCCAGCTTTTCTTTTGTCCCAGGGGAGCCTGCTGTGGGGACCTGCTCACAGTCTCCAACTCAGATTTTACTTCTCTGTTTCTCTAATATCCAGTACACCATGCAATATGTGTCTGTGCTCCTGGTGCAGATTACTAGGGCTGGTTATTTAGTAGTCCTGTGCTTCCACTCCCTCCCCACTCTGATTCTTTTCCTCCCTGCCGGTGAGCTGGGGTTGGGGGACTGCTCAGGTCCTGCTGGGACACAGCTTTGTATCTTACCGTTTTTGTGAGATGCTGCATTCTTGCAGATGTAGATGTAGCATGGCTGTTGTACTGTATCTTCTGGTCTTTTAGGAATCGTTGTATTTTCAAAAATATATATGGTTTTGGGAGGACATTTCTGCCACTCTACTCATGCTGCCATCTTAAGCCCCTCCCTCCATACATTTTTATATGTTCCACTTTCCTTACTCAGTTTTAATATTTTCTATTTCATCTGTGATTTGATTTCTTCTTTGATCTTTGGGTTCTTTAGAAGTAATGTCCAATTTTCAGATATTTGGGGATTTCTAGATGCTTTATTGTTTTCTATTTCTGCATATGATCAGATAAATACTCTGTAAGATTTATTGTTTTAAAATCTATTGAGACTTGTTTTATGGCCCAGTATAGGTGTATCTTTGTAAATATTCCATGTGTATTTGAAAAATAAATGTTTTTCCTGCATTGTTTGATAGTTGATAGTTTTAAGAGCTCCCACATCTTTTTTTTTCCTTATCTGGTTATTCTATCAATTACTGAGAAAATTCTGTTAATGTCTCTAACAGTGATTCTAGATATGACATTTTTCTCCTTTAGTTGTGACATTTATTCTTCATATACTTCAAACTTCTGTTATTAGTCACATATATATTTATAATTGATAATAGTTTCTGGTTTTATTGACCCTTTCATTATTATGAAATAGCCCTCTTTGGGGTATTATGCTCAGTGAAATAAGCCACGCCGAAAAAGACAAGTATCAAATGATTTCACTCATATGTGGAGTATAAGAACAAAGAAAAAAACTGAAGGAACAAAACAGCAGCAGACTCACAGAACCCAAGAACGGACTAATAGTTACCAAAGGGAAAGGGACTGGGGAAAATGGGCGGGAAGGGAGGGATAAGAGGGAAAAAGGGGCATTACGATTAGCAGATGTAATGTTGGGGGGGCACGGGGAGGGCAGTACAACTCAGAGAAGACAAGTAGTGATTCTATAGCATCTCACTACGCTGATGGACAGTGACTGTAATGGAGTTGGTGGGGGGGACCTGATGAAGGGGTAGTTTAATAACCATAATATTGCACATGTAATTGTAGATTAATGATAATAAAATAAATTATATTAAAAATAAATTAAAAAAAAAAGAAATAGCCCTCTTTGTCTCTAGAAATGTTCCTTGTTTTGATGCCTACTTTTGGAAAACTGTATGTTTATATAATTCACATATTAATGAGGTTTCTAACATTTGGCTTCTATTGCTTGTAGACTGTATTATACAGAACTGAGGAAACAGTATACACATAGACATAGAGGTGGGAACAAGAATGACAGGACTTGTCCAGGACCGTGTAAGTTTTGATGAAGCTGTGGCACCTGCAAGGAGGGAGGAGTGGAGGTTAACATTTTAGCTCTTTATGCTGTATTTTGGCTCTTGACTATATAGCATAGTGGTTTAAAGTGTAATCTTTGTAGTCTATGGTTCTGGGTTTAACTCCTCTCCATAGCTTGGACAAGTTACTTAACCTCTATGTCTTCATATGTAAAGTGGGGAAATATAATAGTACATACTTACATGATTTTAGAAAAATGAAATTGCATATATACATATACCTTATTTATAGATTATATCCATATGCACATACATATACAGTGCTTAGTCAAGTAACAAATAATAAAGGTAGTCGACCAATTAATTACTAAGCAAATATGAAATTAAGTCAACTACTCACAAAGTTACTCAAGGGATACACAGAGTGCAGAATATAACACCTAATACATAAAGAAGAAGTGGAGGGAAAAAAAGAAAAGAACCTTTAGATTGTGTTTGAAATAGAGTAATAAGTGATTTAAGATGGACTGTTAGATAGTAAGGAAACTATCCTTGAACGTTTGGTAAGCACGAATCTAAAGCCTGCAATGGCAATAAGTACATATCTATTGATAATCACCAAAAATGTAAATGGACTGAATGCACCAATCAAAAGACAATGTTGCAAAATGGGTAAAAAACCAAGACCCATCTATATGCTGCCTACAAGAGACTCATTTCAAACCCAAAGATATACAGAGACTAAAAGTGAAGGGATGGAAAAAGTAATAATAAATAATAAGCAATGTCTATTATTATTAAGGAATAATCTCTATTATTACATATAACATTTGTTATATAATATTTATATTGTTTCATATATTCTAGTCTCAATTTTCCTGGTTTCAAATTTTCAGAGATTTAATTATCTTTCACCAATTTGCTCTAATTCTCCCCTGCCCCCACATCCTCACTCTATTTTCTCATTTGCCAACTTTTTGGCCCCCATTCTTCGTAGAATTAGATTTAATAACCTCAAGAACTGTAAACAATTAAAGCAGTTGTGTTTGCCATCTTTTTCTTTTTCAGACTCCAAGTGTACAATTTGCAGAGGACTTTAATTTCTGCTCTGCAAAAAAATTGTACTTATTAGGGCTTCCAGGTTATTTTCAATATGGATGCAAATAACACGGGCTTATGTGCCTAGTTCAGAAACACACTCTACATATAGACTTGTGATGAAAGAATAATAGCACTGTTTGCAGAAGAAAACCCTTTATATAAGTATGCTCAGCAGAAATTGTCAGTAGAGTTAAAAAGAAAAATCCCTGGTATAGAAAACTCAAGTTCAGCATCTCCCGTTTCTGCTCAGAGTAGTACCTCCTTCAAAAGAAGTTCCAGCCACATGGTGTTTGATGTTCCTGACCCCATAGCAAAATTGGGAAGTGGGTTTTGAAGTTGGATAGCTCAGACACTTTACCTTTCTTTTATTTCTTAGCTTTTCTCACCGTGTCTCCCGGTTTGTAAATTGCATGGTGTATTATCTGCTCTGCATGGTTTCCTCTTCAGGGAAGCCTTTCCTGATGCCACAGCCATGGTCATTTCCCTTTTCAGACATTTTGTACCTTTCATTTGAAGCAACTGTCACAGTTTCACTTTTCATTTAAATATGTAATTACTTATCAACATCCTCCTATGCTGAAATGTAAGCTCCACGAGGCTAGGGAGTGCGAGTGTTCACTGTACGTCTGTATTCCCATGCTAAACCCACCATGGTGCACCCAGTAGGCAGTCAGCAAACAAATGAAAGACAGAAAGAGCTAGCGCCCTTGCTGGGGCTCAGAGGGAGCCGCCCAGGCCCGGCGATCTCGCGTTGGCCCAGCACCGCCCCTGGCCCTGCCCAGGCTTCGGGCCCTGCCCCGCCAACCCGCGCCGCCGCTTGGGGCAGCGCCTCTTCTCGTGACGCCACTCGGGGGCAGGACTTCCGGCCGCCGAAGTTTAACAGTCCGGGCGGGAGCCGGAAGC